>JAEQML010057608.1:0-31861 GCA_016904865.1 Pissodes strobi
GAAAAAGTGGTTAAGAGGCAAATGATGAACTTTGTGGGAGGAAAAAATATTTTAAGTCCCACACAATTTGGCTTTCTGGAACGGAAAAACACTTGCGATGCAATATTTAATTTCCTAGAAGGCCTTTACCTGAGCATAAATGATCGACAGGTTGCCGCGGCAGTGTTCTGTGATTTGACAAAAGCCTTTGACTGTGTCAATCACGGGATACTGTTGCGCAAGCTGGAAATCTATGGGTTCAGGGGTAGAGGACTAAGCTGGATTGAGTCTTATTTAAACAATAGGATCCAGTCTGTATCTTACAATGGGGTTGTATCAGAACAGCAAGTTTTAAACAGCGGCGTACCTCAGGGTTCGGTTCTGGGACCCATTCTCTTTTTGCTTTATGTTAACGATATCGCAAGCATTGAAATAGATGGAAGGTTTACATTGTTTGCGGATGATGCTACAATTTTGTGGAGCGGCACCGAAAATAAAGATTTGGCTGAAATCATCAGTCATGACATTTCCTTACTGAAGCTGTGGTGTGATGCAAATAAACTATGTTTAAATATTTCTAAAACCAGCATTATGTTTTTCAAATGCAGCTTGGAGTCATTTTTTTTAGAAAGTCAGTTATTAACTGACACACCTCAAAATAAATTCTTAGGTTTGCTGATAGACAACAAACTAAAATTTGAGTATCATATTGAAAATCTAAATAAGAAGCTATCATCAAATTGTTTTGCATTAAAAATAATTTCCAATGAACTTAATAAAAATATATCAAGACAGGCATATTTTGCATTAATAGAATCCCATTTACGGTATGGAATATGTTTTTGGGGTTCTTGTGCTAAACAGCTGATGCATACAGTATTTATCTTGCAAAAAAGAGCAGTTAGATACATCAACAAAGCCAAGACAAGTGTTACATGTAGACCACTTTTTATTGCAAACAAGATCTTAACACTCCCATCTTTGTTTATATTGGAAACAGTGTCCCTAATACATAAAAAGTATAGGGCCACATTAAATGTGAACACTTCCATCTATCCGACGCGACAAACATATAAGATGATATTGCCTCTTCCCAGAACCACCCAGGTACATGACTCCATTGTTTTTAATGGACGTCAGCTGTTTAATCATTTACCAGTTAGCATTGAGGTGGTAAAGCTAAACAGTGTAATCGTCGACTCCTATGAACAAGCGTGCCCACTTAAGAAAGCGAGCGCCAAGAGGCTGCCTTGGTGGAGTGATACTCTGGACCGTCTTAAAAAAGACGTGAGAAGATCACACCGCCACGCTTTCAGGGAAGGGCGGCAGGAGCTCTGGGACGTGTATCTGGAAGCCAGAAGGAAATTTAAAATCGAGGTCCGACGCAGCAAAAGAGACAGCTGGAGGAAATTCTGTGGAGAGATGGAGTCTCTCTCGGACTCAGCGCGTCTGCTTAAGCTGCTGGGCTCGGAAAGACAAAAAGAGATTGGCTCTCTGAAAACAGGCGAACAATGGACGGCGAACAGAGAGGAAGCGATAGAGCTTCTTCTAAAAACCCACTTCCCCGGAGAGGTACAGACTACCAACTGGGACGAGGAACCAGAGCCAGAGATGGACTGGAACCTTGCCCGCAGTGTGGTGACTGAGGAATCCATAACTTGGGCAGTGGGGGAGTTCAGTCCATATAAGGCAGGAGGGCCGGATGGAATTATACCCATGATGCTGCAGGCGGGCCTTGACACGTTACTCCCTTACTTAAAGAGAGTATTCGAGGCCAGCGTAGCACTAGGGTACGTTCCACAAGCTTGGAGAGCAGCGGATGTCGTCTTCATCCCCAAGGCAGGGAAGAGAGACTATTCCCATCCCAAGTCCTTTAGGCCTATAAGTCTAACTTCATTTTTAATGAAGACAATGGAAAAAATGATTGACAGGTTCATCATGGAAGAGATCTTAACTGATTCTCCGCTACATGATAATCAGCACGCCTACAGAAGGGGGAAGTCGACTGAAACGGCTCTCCATTCTGTAGTTAGAAGGGCTGAAAAGGCAATAGAAAACAAAGAAATGGCGCTAGCGCTCTTCTTTGACGTAGAAGGAGCTTTTGATAAGGCTAAAACGAAAACTATCTGTCAAGCCCTCCAGGCCAGGAGAACACCAGTTCATTTGGTCAAGTGGGTAAAAACGGCACTGGAAGACCGAAAGATCAGCGCCACGCTGGGAGAAGTTCGCGTCGAGGCCGGGGTAAGAGGGGGTTGCCCACAAGGCAGCTGCCTCTCGCCACATTTGTGGTGCCTGGTGATGGACAGCCTCCTGAGAAGGTTAAATCTTGAGGGATTCTACGCACAGGCATATGCTGACGACGGGCTAGTAATGATCACGGGCAAGTTCGTGAGAACGATCTGCGAGCGTATGCAGGTGGCGTGTCGGATAGTTCAAGGTTGGTGTGAGGAGAATGGTCTCTCAGTAAACCCAGGGAAGACCGAACTCATTCTCTTCACAAGGAAACGAAATCTAACAGGTTTTATACATCCCATACTCTACCAGACGAGACTGAGCCTAAGTCAACAAGTCAAATATTTGGGAGTTATTTTAGACAGTAAATTGACGTGGAAGGCACATGTTGAACAGGTGGTGAATAAGACAACCGCGATTATGTGGCAACTAAGGAGAACGGTAGGTAGGAAGTGGGGTTTAAAACCTTACATCCTCCAGTGGCTGTACACTGCTGTGATAAGACCGAGGATTTCCTACGGATCCGTGGTCTGGTGGCCAGCGGTGACCAGAGCCACTAATGCCCAGAAACTGGCCAGACTGCAAAGGCTGGCTTGTTTGGGTATTACCGGAGCATTGAGAACAACTCCCGGAGCAGCACTGAACATCATCCTGGGGCTGCCGGACCTCCCGATCTGGATTGAGAGAGAGGCAATGGCGGCTCACAAAAGGATGATCGACAGTGGCCTATGGCGAACGGACTACACAGGGAAAGGCCATACGACTATTGCCGCCAAAATGAGTAGGGATCTACCCATCATTGCGACCAAAGGCAATATTCCAGATGGCAGATTAAGACTGAGAAGGAATTTCCAAGTGGAATTTCCATCAAGGGAAGAGTGGCTGTCAGGCCAGGTACGTACGCCGAGCGGCGCACACGCATGGTACACTGACGGCTCATGGATGGCTAATACACAGTCATCCGGAGCCGGTGTATACCTAGACAACACTAAATCAGGAGAAAGCACTTCGCTGGGGAGATATGCCACTGTTTTCCAGGCGGAGGTGTTTGCTATTTTGGAAGTAGCAACCAAGGCGGAAGTAACAGAAGGTGTAGAGAGTATATATATTTACTCGGACAGTCAAGCCGCTCTCAGGGCGATCCAAAAACCCAGGGCAAGCTGTAAGCTAGTTCAGGAATGTAGAGACGCCCTAGACAGATTGGCTGTGCACAAGGAAGTAAGACTCAGATGGGTTCCAGGGCACAGTGGCATCGAGGGCAACGAACGGGCCGATGAATTGGCAAGACAAGGCTCAACGAGCCACCTCGTCGGTCCAGAACCTGGTTTGGGCTTAAGTAAAAGGCAAATCTCTCAGGAACTAAATAACTGGGCCTGGAGCAAGACAAAACACAATTGGAGAGGAAAAGAAGGATGCAGACAAGCCAAGGAAATGATTCCAAATCCTGACGGATCCAAAGCAAGGCGACTGCTAAAAAAGAGCCGAGAGGACATCAGGAACTTGGTAGGTATTCTGACTGGGCATGGAAGCCTAAACAGACATCTGCACCTTATCGGCGTGAGGGACAGCCCACTCTGCCTGAACTGCGGGACAGGGGAGGAGTCCTCATACCACTATATAGGAATTTGTGATAGGTGGAGTCGCCTAAGGAGGAAGATACTGGGAGCACCAACACTTGCTCGGGAAGATCTAAAGGATCTGGACTGGGAGGACGTCCTCACCTTTATCAAGGTGACGGGCCGTTTCAGTGCGGGCCGGGTGTTGGAAGTAGCCAGGTAGGGGAGGGCGGATCGGGGATGGTGAAAAGGGACTTATAGGCCTACTTACCGGGCTTCGGCCCCCCCACCCTTACTACTACTACTACTACTACCAGTTAGCATTAGGGAGATTTCTGGGGGACAGCGGTTCAAAAGGGAAGTAAAAAAGTTGTTTGTTGGGAGGGCCTATTATGATGTCCAAGAATTTTATAACGATATATTTTAATATGCAGATGAGTGGTTTTGAATACATAATCTTGTTTCTAAGTATGAATGTAGAGTTTTTTTTGTTGTTGTTGCTGTCATGGTTGTGGAATGTTAGTCTTTAAATGATGTTTGCTTTTAAGTTTTAATATTTGACTATAGGATTTATTACTTTTATGACTAGATGTATGTTTTTTTAACAAGTCCTTTTTTAATCTCTATGTTTTTTATATATTCAATTGTTTTTGTTATTTTACTTTATTTTGTGTAATTGTATTTTTACTACTTGATTTTATTAAGTACTAGTTAAGTGTTTTATTCGAAATTTAATTATTACTACGCTTACTATTTTGTATGATCTTTGTTTATTTGCTTTGTTTACACACATGCTGTTAATAACAATAAAGCATATTTTGATTTGATTTGATTTATTGAATGCAGTGGAATGTATTCGGAAGTAATTGCACAAGTGCACCAAAATGACCGATAATTTTGCATGACAGCGTGTTGTCTAAAAACTGCATGAGTTCATTTTCATATTTTGGAGAAAGAGCCCGACACCGAAGGTGGAGGGCTCTTTTTCCAAAATATGAAAATGACCGAATGCAGTTTTTCTGAGACAACACGCTCGAACGCAAAATTATCTGGCTATTTTGATGCACGAGTGTAATTCGGGGGAATATTTCCCGAATATAAGGACATGGTTTAAAAAAATACATTTTTATTCTTTTTTTAATAAAAAACATACATGTAACTGTAAACAAAGTACAGAGCACTGTATATCCACTATAATACGGCTTTTGTTAAATATATTCTGGTTTTTAGTTAGATAAAGCAAAATATATCGTAGAAGGTGCTGACAGAGTACGGGCACGTTATTTCACTTCTCGCATGGCCCTCCGCTCGCTTCGCTCGCTACGGGGGCTCAAGAAAAGGAAACTAACCTTAAAAAAAATAAAAAAAAAAAGCAACGGGGTTTGAACTCGGGCCGCCGAATTGAGACCTAACCATCTAAACCTCTGGACCACGAAGGCTCTTGCGGCAAATTGATTGCATCGCGAAGACATGGCGCGAATGCAATCGCTCGAGTCAACGCCACCTACACTAGATGGCGTTGGAGTCAACATCCATCATAAAACGCAACTGCGCCTGTCATAAAAGGTTATAGCGCAACGGCTATACGCTACTCTCTTCAGCCATACGTTATTTGGGTCAATTGAAGTGATCCTACGTATAGATGGCGCTAAGCGTATAAAATATTTATTTTTATGAGATTTTTGACAGTATGGCCTTATAGCCTGTCCGGCCTTATTACCCAACGGTACCTTAGTATAGTCCAACTCTTTACAAGTATGTAGTACTTTTCAGATTGATTTGATGATCAGAGAGAGAGAGAGAGAGAGAGAGAGAGAGAGAGAGAAAATAATTTTATTTGGTATCTTTTATCTTCTTTATCTTTTAAATAGATGTGAGGAAATCCACACATGTCAAACTTGCATGGCATATTCAAAAGCACATCAAGATTTGGATGACACCTTCCTTTATATATTTTTTCGTGCATATGAAAATGCTTCCAAAGATATACGGAAATCTGATCTGAAGAATCCCCACGATGACTTTGTTGCCTTTATAGCCAAAATTGAACCTATTTTATAAAAAATTTCGAACGATTCGTTGTCCTGCCAAATATTTGTCAAAAGTTATTAAGTATTTCTCAAATAGTTTAATTTAGCCACGCTTGTCCCGGTTTCCCCAAGAATTTTGTTATTCAATTAAACATACGAGTTAGGTTATATTATACTTTAAAAGATATTAACAGAAACTTTAAAAGTAGGTATTAATAAAAATAAGCTTATTATATGGAAAACTCAATAATTATACATTTTTAGTTTTATATAGATACATATTTGATAACAAACCTATGTTATACCTTAAATAGTTATTTTTGTAAAATAAATCAATATTTCTATGATTTCAGTGGTTTATATTTCCTTTCTTCCCGCTTAAGACAATATCTTTTTAAAAAAAACTAAGTATACCTATGTACCTATATTTAAAACAAAAAGTTGATATCTATTGTTTTTTGGTGCAGCGAGAATGTAGGTACACCAATATACAAATAAAAATTAACTAAAACCGTTGATTGCATCCAATCAACGATAAAACTAAAAAAAAATAAGATATAATATCAAAACTCCAATCCTGTCTATTTAAAATTGAATACTCCTTATCCCGGCCCTGTGTTTTAACCCGAAATGGCGTCGGTCACGTCAGATTTTTATTTCCGCTTTGACAGGAGAGTCGGCTAGCTGATTGTTTGGTAAGCTGTGCTTGTAGCATTAGAAATGATAGATAATGACTTAATCGGAGAGGTTAACCGCTGATTAGAAGTTGTACACTAAAATACCATATTTGTCAAATAATACCAAAAATACCAAAACAAAATACCAGAAAATACCAATATCATATAAAAAATACTAAATATCGCAAAAATTTCTAAGTAATACCAAATAATTACCTACATAATTTAATTATGGAATTCGGCTTAATAATCAAAAATATGTAAAATTTATACTGTTTACTGTCCTGTGATTTTTGTAAGGGCATTTCTCAGTTACTACTAATATTCTAAAAAAATATGTACACATTTAATATAAACAAATATGTACAATGTACAAGTTATATTTTCTAAACAAACAGATACTTCGGGAGATACCTAAACTATTAATCCCTAATTCTTTTTTTTTCCATGGACCATGCACTACTGCTACCTACTTTTATAAAATAATGACTTTTGGTTGAGTAACTTATTATACAATCAGTATTAGAAAATAGCATAATACTCGTCAGTAAATAATAATAATAATAATAATAATAATGATTTTATTTCTCACTACACAAATAATAAAATACAAACCACATTACACGATAGACAGACAAAAATAGGAAATCAGGGAACTTCAACATTTTTGTACTTTACCACTTAAACCCCTGAATAGTACTTAGGTTAAAAATAAAGAAAAAGAGTAGTTATTTTAGTATTTCTTTATGCATTTCTTAACAATATAAGTAAATGTTGAACTCAAACGTAAAATTCTTAAAATGCCTGGGGCTAAATAAACATAAACAAAAACAAAAATTGATGAGATACAAAATTTTAAACACAGAAAAAACAACACATATATACTGTTTAATGAAAGCAGTTTTTAACGAACTTACATAGAGATTTATGTACTTAATTATACTCGTATTAAAACTTATTTAATCACAAACGTTAGCAAGACTAAATAAATAAAATAGAAACATAGAAGTCTTTGACAAATGAAGTTGGTATGGTATGGTAGAGGGGTCGCTTGGCAAGATTTGCCCTTCAACACGTCGACCACAATTGATCTTTTGTATATACCCTTCTATGTTACACGAAAATCCCTATCTCTTTCGAGAACCTCAGAATATTTCGAGGGTTGAGCTTTTGTAGATCTCCAGGTGCCACAAGGGCATTTTCGAGATGCCTCAATCTTTGGCGAGTCAGTGCTTGACATTCGCAGAGTAGGTGCTCTAACGTTTCGGCCATAGTTTGGCAGAATCCGCATTATTCATCAGTGGTTTTCCCCATTTTCTTGACGTGGTACCTCCAGGGGCCATGCCCAGTGAGAAGGTATACATGCAGTTTTATCTTTTTTTTTTTTGTAGCCTGAGAAGCTTTTTTCTGTAGTTAGGCGAGTGAGAAATGAGTCTTGGTCTGTCTGGCCCAATGTTTCTCCGTCTTTTTTTTCCAATTTATGAGCATTCATTATGTGCCCTCTAGTGATGCCACAGAATGGTTCAGGCCCGCAAAAGGCAGTCTGTGCACCATTCCGTGCAAGCTGGTTAGCGGTTTCGTTGCCTTCCTGTCTGTTTCTGTTTGCCAGTTGAGCTGCAGCTATCTGACAATCCCATACTAGCCGGGAGTTGATTCTGCTAGATGCTAGCGCTTTTAAGGCTGCTTGACTATCTAATAGCATATAGATCTTTGTAACTCTTAAGCCTTTTTGGCACATTCAGAGATGGCTATATTGAGAGCATTTAGTTCTGCTTGAAAGATGGTGGGAGTGTTTCCTAAAGGTGCAGAGATTCGACACCTAGGTCCGTAAACTCCGGATCCCACTCCTTTCACCTTTGATCCATCTGTGTACCAGACAAGTGATCCCCTCTCTAGTTGTTTTAGTCTTTCCCCTGTAGTATTGCAGTCTTCAATTACCACTTGAAAGGAGCGATCAAAATGAAGTTTTGTTTCCATTGTATCGGTTGGTTTTGTTATCGCCTCTACTGGATGTCCTTCAGAATTTTACGGTGACCAGTCAATATTATTTCTACTCGGCCAAATCAAATCCGAATGGAATATCCATTTCGATTTTTCGAAAGGGTTATTCTTCTATTTTTTTGTCTTAGTGACTCTATGCGCACTGGTCCAGGCCTCCTTTTCCATGCATGTGCAGCGGAAGGAGGTCAAGTAGGGTTTCCAGAGCTGTTGTGGGCACGTTTTCATAGCCCCTGTTATACCCAGACAGGCAAGCCTTTGTACTCTTGTTACCTTTCGCTTTGTTGTTATTTTCTTTGTTTTTACCCACCACACTAAGCAGGCGTAGGTTATAATAGGCTTTACAACAGTGTTATAGGACCACCAGATGATGAAGGGTTTTAGGCCCCATGTTTTACCAAAGAGTCGTCGACAGACCCAGAGCGCTGCCGTTGTTTTTTTAATAGTTCTTCCCACGTGTGGGTTCCAGGTTAGTTTCTGGTCAAGAACAATGCTAAGATACTTAACCTCTTTTGAAAGCTCTACCGTTGTCCCTCCCAAAGCGGGTGCTTTAAAGTTCAGCTTCCTAGTTTTTGTGAATGGGATCACTACGGTTTTGCTTGGGTTGACATTTAGTCTTTCCTGTGTACGCCATATGCTGACAAGGTTGAGTGCAATTTGCATATGTTCTGAGAGAATGTCATGCTTACCGCTTATTATTATAACTAGGCCATCTGCGTAACCTTGGACTTCAAAACCTGCTTCAGTCAGTCTTACCAGTAGATCGTCAACAACCAAAGACAGCATGGGCGATAGGATGCCTCCTTGGGGGCATCCCTGTATTACTTTGAGTGAGACAGCTGTTTCTCCAATGGTCGCGGTGACTTCATGGCTGATTAGCATGGATTTTATCCATTGTGTAGTGGTTGGTTCCACGCTGAATGGATTCATGTGAGGTGTTACAGAAATAAATTTATGCAGTTTGAATGTCAGCATTCAAACAACCAAGCAGTTGGCTTGACTGCTCCAATGCACAGACTAACTGCGATAGAGTGGTATTCCTCATACATGTGTTAATGAATGCTTAAGCTTTAAGTTAAGTTAGCAGTCAGTGTAAGATTGCAGTCTAATTTTAAAATATTTAAGAAATCTATTCACATCATTCTCCTATGGGTTGAGCAGAGGAAGACTTTTGGAATGTATGAAAGTAGTAGTGGCATACTGACTAATGTTTTTATGAAATTAAAATGTATTATTTTAATTGAATTCATTAGGTTAAGACTTGGGTTAAGAAGTATGATTATGCACATTTATACACTCGATGCATTTCATTCAATACAAGTCTTGCAGTTTAATTTTTAGGAAATGTAGGCAGACATACCTCTATATCTATTTATCTACTATATCCCTATTTGGTTTCTTGCACCTTTTTGTCTCAATTTCCATACACTCATTACTTTTTGTAAAAACAAAAAAATGCAGAGTATTTAATGTCTCCTTTCCATTCCCTTTGAGAATCCAAGCGATTAAATATCTAATCTCTCATAAGATGTTCCTTTTAAAATATCAAACCACATTTAAATTCTTGTTTGTTAACTTCTAAAATCCTCAAATTCAATAGGCAGCACTAAGCAGAATTATCTTTGTGAAACTTAATAGTGGCAATACATTCTTTCTTTGCTAGCCCATTTTGAAACCTTCTAGAGACTTTTTTTTTGGTTTATTGGATGTCATACTAGAAGCACCCTTATTTCGAGCCCCCTTAGCTATTGGAACACCATGTGAGACCTCCTCTAAAGACCTTTTCCATTTGTAAGATTAAAGACTAAACTGCCATAGCTTGATCAGTGATTATATTAAAAATAAAACATATCAGTAACAGTAGGTAGGTATTATAATTATTATTTCAGTTATTATTATTAAGTGACATACCTACCCTTTGAAACAACTATTAAACATTAATTTCTCAATTATAATTTTGCACGAAAATTATCTAATTGTGAGTGCTAAAAAGCTTGTTTTTGTTAAAATTGTAAATGTTGATACATTGAATAAATAAATAAATAAAATAGCCATTAGTGAAAAAATACCTTCAAAATAAGGTTATTAAAAATGTATGTAACCTCTTAATATTTGTTCACATGATACAACCTAACTAACATTTAAGCATGTAAACAATAGTAGGTATAAGAAAAGTAATGTCACTTATTAATTAAAAATATTCGTAAACTTTTAAGAACACCAACTTGCAGATAAACATTAAATTGCTATTTTTAAAAAAGTTACATCAGTAAAAGTTGCAGGGCTGCCAGATGTTATATGTTGCTTGTAAAATAATATGTAAGTTGATTTATGTTATACTTATCTAATAGGGAGTTTTTCCTCATAAGTGACAACTACTGATTCAGTGGCCACTAATGGCACATTGCCTTAATGGTTACTTAATTCCCAGGCATACCTACCACATGCTTTACAAATAATATTTTTTACTTACAATTTTTGGGTTTCTACATAAGGGAACACTCATCAATGCCAATGAGTGAAAGAAATGATATCTGTTAGCTGTATCAAAAATTACTTTAAGTTCAGCTGCAGAATCTTTTGGATAAGTTTTATGTGCACCATAAGCTCCAAGAGCAGCAGCAGAAGCTCCCATTAAGGCCGCTATTCGAACATAAGGTCCAGCTTCATTTGCCAACTTCCATAAGGGAGTCTTTTCCGTTATAACAGTTACATTTGGAGTTGGTGGAAGGCTCTTCTTATTACTCTAATGGAAGGAAATAATCAGACTATTATTCTGTAATGTTTAAGTCAGGTTTCCAGCAAGCAAAATGGGGGCTAATACTTACTACAACAAATGAAGATACCGATTTAGATATAGGATTGTCGTACACTACAAAATTTATAAAATCATGTAATCCCATGCTAAGAAACTTTTATTATACTGAAAATATTAAATAGTTAAAGAAATGCCAAATGGGTTGTCAGTTATCAAAATATATTTGTTTACTATTTACCATTTTACCAATAACGTTTCCGTTTAGCGTTTTCTGTTGGTAAAACTAGTGTTACATGAAAACAGGGATGCCAATATCCTCCAATAAAATAATTGTCGAAAAATAATCGTATTGATTTTAATTCACCTCAAGACGTTGCTCGTACCACATCAGAGGGCTTCAGAGTTGGGCGCGCATCACATTGTTGACGAAAATGTCTAAGATTGCACTTTATGCATGGCCCTAAGGTCACTTCGCTCGCTACGTGGGCGCAAATAACATAAACTAACCAAAACTAGCCCAATGCATGCTCAAAATGAAGGAAAAAACTACACATAAACCAGTTTATTGGCACATAGTACAATTATGTTGAACAATAATTATAAAGCAGCCAAATACATTTTTATAGAATTTTGACCTTAATATATCGTCGTTTTACTTTCAAAACCTCGTAAGTCCATTTTTTTCGGAAAATGAGGTTTTAGCATAATTTGGCTAATATAATCAATTAAAATCTATATTTAAAACCTTTTAAGTCTATATATACTGTAGTGCCATCTATGAAAGTATTTTTAAAACACTTAATGTCATTATGACTCCACGATCTTACCTTTAAAACCTCGTAAGTTAATTCAGCTAAATGAAAAGTACATTGAGGTTATTGTGCTAAACTGAGACATAGGAGTTTTAAACTACGTAGGTACTCAAAGTTTTTTGCTTCTCCTGTAAAATTTGGTAATATCAACATACGAGGTTTTTAAAGTAAACCGACGATATACTTAATTGGAAAAAGCTACATTCAATCTAATCATAGATACCTACATTAAAGTTTAAGTCTAAATAATACTAAATATATACTACAGTTCATACAGATTGATTCCATTGCCTACTCCTACCATTACCTAATTTCATCATTGCAAATAAAATGTAGGTATTATAAAATATTCACTATTCCCTAGTGTAAGGTAAAAAGAAATCAAACAAATGCACCTAGATGTGAAACATCTGCATGTGCATACTACTGCATACCAAATACATACGCAAAATCAAGACTAAGATCAAGCATGAACAATATCCGCTACAATATGGTAGAAAGAGTGCATGCAATTCATTAAACTGATTACCAAGCAACAATTACACAATCACAGGTGCACCCCAAGACCTAAAATAACCTTTCAAATTTTATGTATAATTTTAAATTGCCAATTAATTATACAATTTCTAGTAGGTATTATTCGGTAATAGATTATATATTTTTGGTCCAACATAATCAATAAATTTTAAGTTTAGATTATTGCTGCACATAGGCAACTGCATTCGTCCGTCTGTCCTCACGAGTTTCATCACAGCTTATACACCAAAATCTTATTCTAGTTGTAGTGAATAAAATACCTATGGTGTAGGTAATGTAGGTTATAGTAGTAGTAGTAAACTCTCTGTTGGCCTTTTTCTTGAGAAAATTCAGCCAGAAACGACCCCTATCCAGAGGTGGAACGACCCTTCTACATTGGTTACACCTTGGTGGACAGGGATACTATTTTTAGACCCTACAGTATGTCGAGTATATACTCCTGGAGGCTCCGATCTTGTACATGCACGGCTTGTTTTAAGGTTCTAACATCACCGGCTGGACATTCACACACATTTAAATCTTGTACATGCACGGATTTTTAAGGCTCAAGCCCCCGGCTGGACGCCCGATTCTTCCTCGGGGAAATCTAAACGGTCCCCGAACGTACACCATGTGCTTCTAGAAAACAAAATGGCCGATACCCGACGCGTTAACACTCGACCGAAGACAAATCGGAAGTCCTACTGTAGGTTATAATTTCATAATTTGACATTCAATAAATGCAAATGCGATAAAGTATACTATTAGGTGTTTATGGAAACTATGATCGGATTAACCCTATCACAAAGATTACTGATCCTGATGTGCAGAATTGAGAGTCCGGAAAGATATTTCCGATCGTTCAGCATTGTACGGAAAGTGATCGGGTTAGTCGATATGATTGGATCTTGGATCTTGACCACTCAAATAATTGAAGGGTAAATACAATTAGCTGATTTTCTAAACCTTACTTTATCGTCTTCGTTTAGATCACGTTTAGATAATCTGTGGTTTTAACTATTTATTGTGGGGAAGTGAAAGAACTTATTTCAATGGAAAATGTTATTTCTAAAAATTGTATTAAAAAGTAAATAGTTTCATAAATAAATAGGTACCAGGAATCCACAAATTTATCCCCATATAGTTTATTTTCAAAAAGTTAGACATTATCTACGTTTAAGTTTGACGAACTTTAATTATTGTTACGAAATATTAAATAAAATAATTTAAATATCCGTGTTAAAAAAATAAATGGTTTAGGACAAATTGAGAAGAAGCGTAAGGCAACCTCTTGTGTTTACGGATTTTTGTATACTACCAGCAGAGACAACCATTCTCTGCTACCAGCTACTCATCTCTACCGAAATCGGAAAGTTTGAGTGTCGGGCACTGCGCCTACCTGGCAGTACCCTGAGCGGTTCAGTTCCACGGTCTCGTGATTTTTCAAGCAATAGCCGCGTTCGTTTTTGTCATCTTTTCCTCGATTTGCTCTAACATTTTGACAGGCACGTGACTTGGATTTTCCTTTTAAATACACAGAACTCGTGACTGTCAAAATTTCAGAGCAAATCGAGGAAAAAGATGACAAAAACGAACGCGGCTATAGTAATGACACGAGGCGAACTGAATTTAAAATGAATATTCGCTTCAAAATCCACGACAAATTCGTCCGAAGCCACGGCTATCGCCCTAAAAAGACCGTAAATTTCGGATATTTATACAATTTTGCCATTTAAATCGGTTTTAAACGGATTTTAGACGATAAAACATCATATTTTAAATTAAACGAACTGTCAAAAGGATTATTCAGATGCCCAGACATTTAAAACAATATTAAGTCATGGCTCTCTTCTAAAATTTTCACTTGACTTTCCCAAATCAAAGGATGTCGCCGTAGTGGCTTCATATTGATGACTTGTAATGGACGTCGATTTACCTTACTTTGAGTTCGGCCTTTTAGTCACCTCCTGTTTATTATCTATAACCGGGTTCGCAACAACAACAACAACATCATTTATTTCATAAAGTTACAGTTTTGGTGGCTTCCTAAGGTAATTATAAGTCGCGTTTACACGCAGCTAGCGCCGCCTTTCACATCTAGTCAGACGTGATTTGTAGGGGCGCATCGCTGACACGCCTAGGGCTAGCTAACCTACCTATAAACCTATCTATGTGCCGTTTATACCACTGCAATTTGCTTCCCCGGGTTACCTACCCTTTAAGCCTGGTTCAATGTGTATTACCGAAAGGCTGATGTAATGCAGGCTTGTTTTGAGTGCTAAATGTGTGACGGTTAGAACAGAGGAAAAACACAATTTGAAAAAACCTCTTTCACGTTTCTTTGGCTTTCACGTAAGGGGCATCAAGATGCCCTATTGTGAGGGATGTGTAGCTGGAAATTGCGTATTGGGCATTGCCCATTCAATCAAGGAGCAAATATTAAGCGAGCTTCGCCAAGATCGCTTTTCAGCGGAGCGCGCAGGACAGCCAGTCAGTATGTCTGTGTCCTGTCTTTTGTTCTGATCTTATACTCGCTATGTGCGTTTATTATTGTTCAGGCGGCCTTGGGTTCTGGTAAAACAGAGACGTTGCCCTGTGTATGGGCCCATGCTTAGGTTTATTCTGCGGGTCGTAGCGCACATTGGCTATGTTTGCCGTTAGTGGCGAACCGCGTATACCAGAGTCATAGAACTTGCAGGAAACCTTGTCGATATACTCCTCGACCGTGTCAAGATTCGACCATGAATGCAAGTCCATGACTCTAGTATATCGGCTCGCCGAGAAGGCCGCTCTTAGGTACCGGTTCTGCATAACCTGCAGTGCCTTTTTGTGCGTACTCGCCACAGAAGACCATACAGGGGCTCCATACATTAAAGTCGGCCTGACAATAGTTCTGTAGATGTTTACTTTATTTGCCGGGCTCAGAAAAGATCTTGGTCTGATGAGCATATTTAAATTTTTTGGGCAATAGCGTTCTTTCTGCGGATCTCGGTCATATGTCCGGTAAAGATCAGTCGCTTGTCAAACACTATTCCCAAGTACTTTACTTTGTCTTTTACGTCTACTGTAATGTCATGTATCGTGAGTGGCGTAATGTCCAAGTTAGTTCTCTTTTTGGTTAGTATTGTTAGTTCTGTCTTTGGGACGTTCAAGTTTATTTTCCATCTCGCATAATATGGGAGAAGGATGTCGAGGTGATCTAGGAGTTTGATTTTTGCTGTCTGCGCGATTTTGGATTGCGAGTAAATTGCCGTGTCATCGGCGTAGAGCACTAAGGAAGTGTTAGGGGAGGAGGGGATGTCTGCTATATAGTAGTTGAATAGCTGTGGGGACAAAACAGTGCCCTGCGGGACGCCGGCTTTTAGCGGCCTCACAGACGAACTTGCCCTGTTTATGCGTACAGAGAGAGTACGCCCGGCAAGGTATGACTGGACCAATGCTGTCAGATACAGCGGGAAGCCAAGCTTCACATGCATCTTGTACAATAGTCCGTCATGCCACACCCTGTCGAACGCCCTCTCTATGTCCAGGAGAAGCAGCGCAGTGCTTTGACCTCGGTTAAAGCCCTGTACGGTGTCGTGTGCAATCTTCGCTGCAGGCATGGTAGTGCTATGCCTAGCCCTGAAGCCGAATTGCGCCATGGGCAGTACACCGAGTCCATCGGCTGCGCCGCTTATTCTGGACAAGAGTAGTTTCTCCGCCACCTTCGCCATGGTGGGGAGCAGGGAAATCGGTCTGTAAGAGCCGGTTTGCCTCGGATCTTTGCCTGGCTTATGGATCATCATGATCTCGGCATGTTTCCAAGAGGATGGGAAATGCTGTAGGCGAATGATGGCGTTTACAATGTGCATGAAATGTATGACGGATTTCTTCGGAAGATTCCGAAGAGTTAAGTATGGTAAGGTATCATTCCCAGGAGCTTTATTTCGGGGCAGGCGGTTTAATATAGACCTAATCTCCCCCGGGGTGACAAGCAGTTTGCTCATCACCGGCGGCGGGATAGGGTATTTTCGCGTTTTCAATTTAGATGCTATATCAGTAATGCTAGTGTGCGCAGGGATGGTATCGGGCGACTCCCTATGGAGCCCCTCCAGGAAATCAGCGAAGGCCTCTGCTTTGCCCTCGTCACTCATAATATCGTTGCCGTTTTGGCGGATAGCCGGCATGGGCGCAGAGGCTCCTCTGACTTTCCTGGCCAGGCTCCAAAGGGAGCCGTCCTGAGCGTTTAAGGAATTTACATACTGCATCCATTTATCAGTCCTGTACCCGCTGACTTGGATTTTGATGTTATTAGTTAGCTCATTCATATGTAAATAGTCGATTCTGGCATGATACCTTTGCCATCGGCGCCTAATGGCGTTTCTAGTCCTTATTTGCATAAGAATATGATCTGGGAGGGAGTCTGCAGGGCGCTCTTTCCTGACAGAGTGAACGAGTGTATCACGGATACGCTGGATGTTTAGGGTAAATGATTGGACTTGAGCCTCTAGTTCCTGGATGCTGTCTATTTGGTCGGGAACCACCGTTGCTTCGTTCAACCTGCGCCTGAACTCCCTCCAATCGAGATTCCTGTATGAAATTTTCATTTCGCAGGTCTCTGGCCGCCTTGGTTCAAGGCAAATCACGATTGGGAGGTGATCAGAATTCAAGTCATTTATCGCCTGAAGCGGCGGGACGTCAGCGATTCCCTTCGTAACAGCAACATCCAGGTAGGAGGGGGTAGGGGCCCAAGCTGGGTAGAAAGTTGGAACTTCGGAGCGGTGAAAAAGGAGATCTGGGTTATTTTCAATTGCACGGAACATCATTCGGCCCCTGTTGTTCGTAGATCCGGCGCCCCACACAAAGTGTCGGGCGTTTAGATCCCCGATCAATATGGACCTTCTGTTGTCCGGGAAGAAAGCCATGAAGTCATCATAGGTAAAGGGAGCGAGCGGAGGAACGTAGGCCCCCGCAATACGCAGACCGTTCTCGGTCTCAATGCAAATGTGTTCTGCTACAGAGCGGATGCCGTGGACTCTTTTATATGGAATCGATCTACGTATTAGGCAGGCCACGCCGCCTCCGCGCGGATTGGGCCTATCAAATCTCTCGACCTGATAACCCCGAATCTTCAAAACAAACCATGGGTCTATGCGGGTTTCCAATAAAAAAATAACCGAGAAAGGATTATCATGCACAAATTGTTTAAACTCTCCCAATTTGTGCCTGATTGAATTACAATTCCAACTACACACTTGAAACATGGAACAGACATCTTCTATGTTATATTTTCCGATTTCCTCGGTGAAGAATCTCACCGTTGCTTGAACAATGGCAATTTTATCGCCATTGCACGCCTTGATCATTGAGAGAAACTCGTCTAACGCAAAAAATAATTCGTTGATATTGACTAATGAATTGATTTCGTTAATTGTATCTGAAAGCTTATGAAAATTGTTGTTTAAATTAGTATATGCGTTTTGGTTTGAATTAATATTAGGATTTACAGGCAATTTTGCAGTGGTATTATTTGCACTTACATTTTGTTTAAGATTAAGATTCACGTCTCGGTTTTGGGGCGGTCGGCTTCTCCCAAGAGTGTTTGGGAACTGCTCGTCGTAGGGCTGTCTTTCGGTCCGGTCTTCTTTCCGTACTTGATGGTGGCTCTTGTTTGAGCCCTGACCTCTTCGCTGGCCAGCACGTTCATGTTCGAGGGTGGTTTGAGAGTTTTGCCACGCCGGTCTTGCCGGGGGTGGCGCAGGAATGTAGGTCTGTTTCTGTTTGGGTGGTGCTAACAGGTTGACCTTGTAGGTGTAAACTGGGCACTCAGGGCTAATAGAGCGGTGCTCTCCGCCGCAGTTTACACACTTTATTTCATTGGAGTCACACATTGTAATTTCGTGTGGACCCGCACATCGTGAACATCTCACATTTCTTCGGCAGTACGTCGCGGCATGTCCCAACCCTTGGCAGCGCTTGCACTGCATAATGGGTTTTTCTGAAAGCCGGTTTTCCCAAGCAACCCTTACGTCCAGTATGAGTCTGCATTCCTGGTTGAGCTTTTTTAATGTATATCCTGTGTCCAAGACAACAAGATAGAGCGGTACTCGAGTGCGCTTCATGAGGAATATATTTTTGGCGTTTATGTTATATACGTCAGTAAGCTCCTGTTTGATGTCCGATATGTCTATGTCACCGTCCAGTCCACGTAATACGAAGGCTTTCGTTTTGTGGTTTGATTCAGCGTAACTGTGATACTGTACGCTGTCTTGGTCTAGGCTCCTTTTCAGGAAGGCCCAATCTTTTTCCTGCTCACAGTACACGATAACTGTGTTTTTCGTGTACTTAAGTGTATACTTAGTAATTTGATACTTTTTAAGGTCAGCCTGGAGGGCCTTGTGATTGTTGAACTTGCCTTGAATAACAATCGGCGGCGGGGGCTTGGCTTTCACTTGTTTTTGTGTCGGTGATTTGTCGAGAACATGTGCCTTTCTCTTTGATGTCCTCTTTTCTACCACTTTTCGTCGCGAATTCCCAGCATTAGGCTTATACGATGATGCATCACTGGTTTCACCCTCGTCCATGTCCGATAAGGGCTCATAACGGTTGCTTGTCGGGACCGGGATTTGCCCTCCGACCTCTTTTACGGCTCTAATATGACTCTTGAATGGGAGTGTCTTTAGGGGCACTTTAAAGAGGGTGCTTTCGGGCGGAGGTACCAGGGGCTCAGAAGTAGCAGGTTGTTCTATTGCGTCCTTCTGTGGTTTCCGGGCGGTTTCGGTCGCGTTTTCGGAAGTCAGGGCCGTTTTGTGCTGTGTGGTCTCCGTAGAGGTCATGGCCTCGGCGTTAGAGGTCATGATCTGTTGGCAAGTGGGTTTTTTAACGTATTTTGCCTTTTTTCTTCCAGTATCGATTTTGGAGAGTACAGGCTCTTTTTTTTGAGAGGCTGCAAGTCCGTGTTCGGCTCTGAGATGGCCTATGGCCTTGTTTAAGTCAGGAATTAACGCTTTCGATTCTTTGTTAGATGTAGATCGAAGTGGTTCGATCAGGAAGCTACATGTTTTACATTTTTCGATATAAATTTGCATTCGGCGGTAAATTTTGCGAGTTTTCTCGTAAATCGCCTCGTCCGTGTTTGGCTGGGAAGAGCATGATGCGATGGAAGTGTTTCCATCGTCAGACTCGACCATATTCAAGGCTAAAGTCGGGGTTCCGTCCCCGAAAACTGAGAAGAAAAGTGGATAAATCCGCTAGTTTTTACTAAACTGCAGTAGCCAGTGAAGCAAACTATTTGTAAATCTAAGTAGAAGTACCCGGAACAAGCGAAAGTTTTTGCAGAACGTAAATAAACAAATATTTATTTGCAATTTTTTGTCGCGATAAACGATTTAAATCTCGCTTGGCTCGATTGCACAGGGAACCAATTGACCTGTTCTTCGATCGACGCGCGATGGTTCGCAGTACCAGTGTGTTGACACCCTAATTTCGACGTAAAATAATTTTCTTTACACTTGGTCATTACAGTATATTTCGCTACCTACTTGAAAACCACTTTATGCCTCTTACCAGTACTTACTTTCTATTCTCAGGTATAATTAATATAATTAAATGAATGTAAGCCACATCAGTGATGATTTAATAAAATAATTGAAAGGGAGCATTTTAATAGTGGCTAAATTTATTCGCTTATTTTTTAATATGACCTCGTATCTACAGTGCCAGACTATCAGAACTTGCACATTAAAAGAAAATGAAAGTGGTAATATTAATTAGACATTGTGCATTTTTTTTTCAGTGTAGCAACTTTCCTAGAATATTATATTTGACTAGCCAGGCAACAATTATGGAATAATAAAATAATTTCAATCAGCGATATTCTTGTCCGCAGTGAATTATTTAATTAATTAAATAAAATAGGAAGTATGATAACACTAATTATTTAATGGGATACTCTTTTAATTATCGAATACTACAGCAATAAATGTTTCCCAATATACAGGCACTCTACGCCTCATCATTTAAATTAAACTTACTATCTAACTTGAGCACTGAATTGTTTTACTGAAATACTCATGAATTTCTTACCAACAGGCAACGATAACTGTTTACAAATATATATACAGTCAATCTACACTTTATGATTTAAAACTAAATGTACTGTCTAACATTGAGCACTGAAATGTTTTACTGAAATACTCATTAATGTCTTGCCAATAGGCAACGATAAATGTTTTCAAATCCATCAGCACTTTACACATTATGACTTAAAACTAAACTTAAGGTCTATCGCTTACTGTTAATTCAGAACCTGCCATCGAAGCCTCCCTTGCTCGTGTTTGACCATCTTATCCCTCGACGAATGACGAAGATCCACCCCGTTACTTTACTTTACTCTTTGAACCGTGCGTCGACATGAATTTACTTATTTACTTAGTTATTTCCACGAGCCTTTGAACTGAAAGGCACTACTTTCGGTTTGGTAACAACTAAGACCATGTTATCGACTAGAAAATTAAGATTTTAAATTTTTAAACTTTTAACTAATTTTCCGGCATAGCGATTTAATTTCTTATAAAATTTTGGATTTGGCCATAGCGACCTACTGCAACTGGATAAGAGAATAAGACAGATTTTTCTTCGATAAGGTCATGCTTTTATAGCAGGATTTTTACGCATTTTGTCCCCCAGAAAAGTCTGGAATTTGAACACCTGCATCGGTTCACGTGCGATGTTGCGTCATTTGCCCTGATTTCGGCGAAAACAACGATTCGAGTTCTAATTGGTTTTATTTTTCCATCTCTCCGAAGCTTTCGGTATTTTTCCATACCTATCTTTGGCTTTTAGTGCACACGCGTGTTCAGAGTTCAAGAAATGTTCTATTCTTATAAGGTAATATCGTCTTTCTTTCATTTTAATTCGCTGGACTGGAAATTAGAACCGCCCTGACCAATGAGGTTCTTTCTTAAAGCAAGGTTTGAGAAACCAGCGTAAGAATTTGTTTGACCGCAAGTGATCCTTTTTTCAGTTCATTTGGTGCCGCGTTCTACTGCAGTCGAAAACCAATCTAAAGTATAAGTCACCGCGTTTTAAATCGGATCTCGAATCTTGTGCAGTTATTCACCATGCCGGTTATTGAAATATATTTCCAATGGTAAGTGGCTTTATTAATATTTAATTTTTATTTTGTATTGAGCGAGTTTAAGTGCTATTGGCTTACGCTTCCTTTAGGTACAATAACTAACGCTTTATTTTCTTTTTGTTTTCGCATTACTTTGTGAAAGTTAAACTTCAATTTGTTTATAATTTTTGTTAATTAATATAAACTTATTATTTTATTTGAACGTTTTCTCCCTGGGTTTTGTTTCGAGATTTCATTTAATTTTTGAACGATTAAATTTAAATTAAAATTTGTATTTATTTTTGTATTGAACAAATTGTTGAAACAATTCTTAAAATAAGTCAGGTCATTACAGACTTATTGGCTGTTGTAGGCTTTCATGTGCATGTATGAAATACCAAGATGCCATTATATAAATTGTTCTAATATTGGGAGTTTCTGGAGTGAATAGTTTGTTTGTTGGGTACATTCTGTCCTTTTTTTAATATTATTTTTAGCATATGTCTGAATAATGTTGAGTTTATAGAAGCTGTTGTTGTAAAGCCCTCTCCAAACTAAAATTCCATATCGAACTATAGACTCAATCAAGGTCTTGTAGACTGTTATTAGAACTTTCTGGTTAAGAAATTCCCTGAGGAGGTAGAATTTGCGTAATACTTTACGTATTTTATTAGAGAGATAGTCAATATGTGGCTGCCACTTTATAAATTGATCGATCATAATACCAAGGTATTCTGTGTGAGGCACTTCATCCAGAATTTGAACATCGATATTCATACTGCTAAACAACGGTCTGTTTGCCCTGGTACGGGAAAACGCTCTATAATGGGATTTTGTTAAATATAAAGTCAGTTTATAAGATAAGTTTTTTATAATTTTTAGTCCATGTATTTCTTTATTCTTTGCCATTTCTCAACTCTCTCCGTCGAAAACCAGAACAGTATCATCGGTATAACAGATGCTCAAACCATCTATTTTTAGCCTCAATAAAGAATTAATGTATGTTATGAATAATATTGGGCCAAGGACTTTGCCCTGTGGAATGCCAATTTTGATTTTTTGTTTGTCACTCAGGGTGTTATTTACTTTTACCATTTGGTATCTGTCGGACAGATAGCTTTCAAGTAAGTCAAGAGCCATTCCCTGACTCCGTAGTTGGGTAGTACATTAAGTAACTTATCGTGGGATACCGTATCGAAGGCCTTTGCGAGGTCCAAGAATACCGCAATGGATTTTTTTATCTTTATTTACTATTAATTATCTCTGATACCAGCATATACATAACATCCGAAGTACCGTATCTCCCAATAAAACCGAATTGAATTGGTGATAGAATGTCATTACCAGTTTGTTAGTCTATCTTTCAGACACTTTTCGAATAATATGGCAGTTACTAATTAAACTTATTAAAGGGTAGTTTCTAATAATTAAAAATAAAAAAGTGTGTCTTGCTCCTGGAATCGAACCCTTGCCGCCGTATAACAGACCCAGCATCCACCCACTGAGCTACGACACCACCTGTCAGCAATTCGCTAGACCTTAAAGATGTGGTATTTGTCAGGAATGTGATGCGCGTAACTCTGACGCCCTCTGATGTGGTACGGGGGGAAACGTCTACTATTCGATGCTGTCTTTCCGATACGGCAGCCCGGGTTCGATTCAAATGGCAAGACATGCTTTTTTTTTTCTTGATTTTGGGCAGGCCTTGGGTTAGTTTTGTTTGGTTGCGTCTCTGAGCGAGCGGAGGGCCTTGCGTAGAGCAACAAAAAATACAAATTACAAATGTAAATATTATGATGTACGCGCAAGTCCAGGACTCTTCAGGCGGAAGGACTCGTGTAGATGGTTAGGAATAAAATATCTACCTCTCACTCATGATACAAATAAACAGAAGACGTTGCTAGTACTGCGGGCTTCAGAGTTGCGCGCGCATTACATTGTTGACAAACACCATTATCTTTATGGTCTAGCGAATCGTGAATGAGTGTCTCGCGAGAGCATTGATTTTGGCTGCCATTAGGGTAAAAGCGTCTCCAACGCCATCTAGTGTAGGTGGCGTTGACTGGAGCGATTGCATTCGATGTCTTCGCGATGAAATCTATTTGCAGCAAGAGCCGTCGTGGTCTAGAGGTTTAGATGGTTAGGCGACTATCGGTGGCTGGGGCTGCCCGGGTTCAAACCCCGTTCCTTTTTTTTACGGTTAACTTTCTAAACAGTTTTTTTTTATTTTGGGTATGTCTTAGGTTAGTTTTGGTTAGCAAACAGTTTTTTTCTTGATTTTGGGTATATCTTGGGTTACGTTTGGGTTAGTTTCCTTTTCTTGAGCCCCCTTAACGAGCGGTAGCAAGCGGAGGGCCATGCGAAAAGTTAAATATTACTTATTGTAATACGTGCCCGTACTTTAGATGCACTTTTTACGAAATATACAGCAGCTTGCATGTGTTTCCGCGAATACATTCGCAAACAATCAAGAATCCCCTTCTTTGTAGGTTTGTAACATTCGACCTTGATGGCAGCCAAAATCTAAGCTCTCGCGAAACACTCGTATTGCTGACTAGTTCGTAGCTCATTGGTTGGATGCTGAGTCTGGTCGAAGGTACGGCGATTCGGGTTCGATTCCAGTGGCGAGAAATATTTTTTTCAGTTTTAAAATTATGTGTAAACAGTTTTTTCGTCAGTTTGAGCGAGCCTTGGGTTAGTTTTGGTTAGTTTCCGTTGGTTGCGCCCCCGTAGTGAGCGAAGCGCCATGCCTGAAGCGTAATAATAGACATTTTTGTCAACAATGTAATGCGCGCGCAGCTCTGAAGCCCGCTGATACGGTAGGAGCAACGTCTTGTCACCTTGTCAAATAAACACTCTTCCTTCACATGTTTGGCTAGAATCGAATCTGACGTTTTGAGACGTCAATCAATGGTTTGAATCTTGAATCACTAAACCATACCATGTTTACTTGATGTTTACCTTGGATTTTTAATCTATTCTTCAATAGGAAACATTTTCCTCCTTTGAACAAGATATAATTATGCAATGTCATATTTTATTGCGCAATCTGTGCTTGTATAGATATAATAGATAAATACTTGGCCGTGAATACTTAGTTCCAACAGATTTTTGCAGATTCTGCACTTAATTTGTTTTATTTGTTATAAAGAATGGGATTGCTTACAGAAGGTACCCCTTTAACATGGGAAGAAACTAAGAAATTAGCTCCTCATGTCCGTGAACATGGTATAAATCAGTTCATTAACATTTATAAGAAATTAAAGGAGAGAAAAGGAGACGTACTTAAGTGGGGTGATGAAATTGAATATATTATACTAAAATTTAATGAAGAAAAAAAAGAAGTAAAAGTGAGTTTACGTGCTGAAGAAATACTTTCCGTCCTAAATGAAGCAGAACATCAAAATCCAGATATTGTTAAATTTTTATGGAGACCTGAATTTGCTGCATACATGATTGAAGGTACACCAGGTAAACCTTATGGAGGCACCCTTGCCCATTTTAACATTGTTGAAACAAATATGAGGATGAGAAGGCAGGAAGCAACTGATTTATTGAAAAAGGAAGAGTGTTTGATGTCAATCACAAGTTTCCCTAGGTAAGAAACCTGATTTAATTTAACATACATTTATTAATTTCACACAAAGTTCTCCATTTTAAAGATATAGAATGGAGATAATTCTAGAAAATTAAATATGGTTCTGGTAAAGTTTACGACGCACAGAATTTTTTCACTTTTCTTTGGTTTGTTTGAAAGCTTACCTTAAATAGAACAAATTAGAACACCAAAAATTGGTGGATCTTTCTTTAAAGATCACAAAGTCCCAAAAATAATTTTTTTTGGGTATGCCTTGGGTGAATTTTGCTTGGCCCCGGAGCGAGCGGATGGCCATGTGTGAAGTGAAATACTATGAAATGATACAAAATTACTAAATGAAATATGAAATGAAATGAAATATATCTTTATTTAAGTAGGTTGTTGCACCTAGTATACATACAAAGAAAAATAATCATTACATTAATAATAATAAGAATAATAATAATTATTATTATTATTAATTATTACACAAGTATAAGTAACTTAGACCAAAGAAATACTAATATAACATTCCGCAAGTTATGTATTCATTACTTCCCTCAACATCATTCGAAACGCCAAATGAGACAAATCAATTCCTTGTCTGCATGTAAACCCTCAGCCCATTTTTAAAACGCTGAACCGAGGGTAGACCCCTGATTTCATGTGGAAGACTGTTAAATTCCTGAAAGCCCCTAAAAACAATGAATTCATTGTACTCTTAAAATTTGTTTTTGAAATAGAAAGACTGTCACAATTTCTGGTAGGGTAATCATAAACATCTCTGTCGAAAATAATAAACTGTTTAAAATAAATAGGTTACATCTTATGAGTATGATGTATCTCTAAGGTTTTAACATACTATAAAATGCACCCATTACTGAAATCATGTTTAAATTTCTTGTGTCTAAAGGCCACTACTTGAAATTAGTGTCAATGTAGTGTCCTAACGAAGGGCAGCATGGTCAAAAGTCAAGTCAAGTAAAAAAACATTTATTCATCTAAAGTTCACAATCTAACTTATCAGAGTAGTCAAAAAAAATCAATGTACAAAAGTTTGTAAAAACAATAAGAATTACATGACAATATACGAATAATAAAATAAAATACACATTCAGTTTATACAGGTTTGGCATGCTTGTTCAATTAAAAACATATAACAAATACTTAAAAATGGTTACCCAGTGTTGTTAGAAGCACAATAATTCTTCAGTTGTATAAAAACATTCCTCAATAAGAAAGTCTCTTAGGCAATTCTCGATTTTTTTAAATTTTTCATTTCCAAAAATGTTTTTTGCTTTGTTATAGCCAAGGTTATAGCATTTTATTCCAATGAACATTGGTGAATTTTGGCAAGTCTGGAGTATGGCAGGCATATCTCTTGTCCACCTCTGGTTTCGTGGTTGTGAATGTTTTAATTTTTTGGGACTCCGTATTCCTTGTTTTGAATAGTAAAAATAGTTGTAGAATATATAAACATGGTAGACTAAGTATTTTATATTTATTAAATAGATTTGAGCAGCTAGTAGTTGGAGAATCTCCTGCCATGCTCTGTACCACACTCTTTTGTTTTTTGAAAGCCTTTTCAACATGGGCCTAGGAGCCCCAGAGCACCAACCCATATGCATATGAATGGTGGATGTGCTATTTTTGTTGAACATCATGTTAAGAGTAGAATTAAGGCTAAGGCCAATAAATTGTTTGTTTCTGGTAGTTTCAAATGTGCTGCCATCGAGTATCAGGTAGGGAGTTTGACTGCAAACATTGTTACAGTGTACAGGTCACCAAATGGCGATAAAAAAATATTCCTAAACAATTTAGAGCTGATATTAACATCCATATTTAATGAGAACAAGAACAAGGCAATCTATATAGCTGCGGATTTCAACAGTGAATTGATTAAAGAAAACATATCGAATACTGCAGGGTCGCTGCTATGACATGGACCGCCATTTGCCATTGCCACCAAGGCGCCCTTTGGTGTTTTATGGTTCGGCTAGACGGCGCTGCAACCAGCAAAACGTCATGCAGTACTACAATTAAGTAGCTGAACTGAAACTACTGAAAGGTGTCTATGAATTCATGTTGCATAACAAAATCTTTATCGAGATTTTTGTTACTAATGGTAGTTCTAGTAGATCCTTCCTTTTTTCGTTTTCTAACATGAATTTACTTTAAAAAAAAATACAGTTGCATTATTTTATAGTATTGGCTTTTAATTATAAACATAGTTTTGAAAAGAAAATGTATTTTTTAGAAGTTGGTTTTAATATAAATTTTTGTATTATAACTAGGTATTACCAGGGGTATTACTTTTTACTTATGTTTTGTAAAAAAGTGTGAAGTGAAATATATTATTTTGTTCTACCCCTTTGTGTTAAATTCGAGGTTAATAATATAATTATCTACATGTAACAAAAAATAAGAGAAATTGTTGAAATGTATTCAAAACAGGGTTGTGATTTTAATCAAGTGATTTTTTAAATTTTAATCAATGATTTAAATCAAAAGAAAATTCTGAATATTAGGATGCTATTTATTGCAAAATAGAAAATATAAATAAAACAATAATATTACTATTTATTGAAAAATTGGAAATATAAATAAAACAATAATATTTGTGGTAAACATAAACAAGAACCATTTTGCTACAAAGAGATGCTAAAAAGATCAACATTTATTTTCATTGTAACATTTGCAGTGGAACACTAATTTCCCAGCTATTTCCACTCCTAATTTATTCCGTAAATTTGAGTGGTCCAAATATAGTAAAAACTCTTTCTACTGAAGCTGAAGAAGCAATAGCACATAAAAATTGCTTCAATATAGGAAAAAGCTGCTCAACTTTAGGGATTTTTTTTTTCGCGAAACCCACCATTGCAAGGCACTAATATTTCATAATATAGACATAAGGAATGGGCTAGAAATTTCTAAAATTCGGGTATACACGAAACCCATTTACATCAAAAAGGCACCGTCGCACAGTGCGGCCGCCCGTGGACAAAATTCGGATATCGATACACATCAAATGTACTGCCAATCTGTTGCAAATGATCCAGAGGGAACCAAAGTAGTAAAAACTTATAATATATTTCGCCGGACACCACGCCCCCGCGGCGTTGTGCATGGGCAAGTCATAACTTATAGCAGCTAAATGAAGGACTGTAGCAATTCAATTAAGTAGTCAATAAAATTAGTTTCTTAGATTGTAGGGTTCAGTGATTGTGAATTTTTGACTATGACCGCATATACTACAGGTATGTATCTCTGTATTGACATATATGTATAGTAATATCATTTGATATGGGATAAGAGACGTGCATTCGTAACTAGTATGCCATATATGTAAACTGTGATACATTCACCGATTGGAGGAAACTTTTAAAAAGTTCTATGCAAAATATCCTGTGCTGTGGACTGATACAAATTACTAATGGTTGGTAGTTTATAACCTTCTCAAATTTTTGTGCTACTTCCTGCTAATATAGGAGTTATGATTTTTTTAGTTCATCGACGTATTACCAATGCTGATTTAATTGAAGATTGGATAGGCAGTAAAAAATCTGAAAAGTAAAATTGAATTCTGAACAACTTTCCTCTTTGACATTTTTTGATATCTGGTCACCTAACCTCACTTTTCGCATACTTAAGGTGGAATTTTTTAATTTACCGCCATGACAGTTGTAACGTGACATATGTCATAGTGCATTTTTTGTCATTTATTATGCTGACTTGATTTGCCATATTTTTTTTTTCCTAAATCTCAATAGTAAAATAAATTCCTATTTGTTGTAAACTTTTTGGATGATACTATATATCATATTGTTCCTGTTATTAAGTTTATATATATAATAATTATTCGTTTAAATTATTGTTTTAAAGTCTGACCTGTGTTGCCTAAATTGAAAAAAGTTTATGTTTTCTGTTATTGTTAATATTGTTCTCTATATTGTTTGTTATATATTGTTTAATATGTGTTATTCAAACCAATTATAAAAATTCAAACCATTTTTTATTAATAAATAAAAATATTGTTATAGTTTGTCCTCTTTATTAGCTTTAAGACCTTTGGTAAAATTTTGCCTTAGGCTAAGAAATGGTTCTTCAAGGTGACAAGGAATATAAATGGTTTCTTTTGAATGAATGGATCTCGTTGCTTAAATCCTCGTATTCGCTCACTTATAAGACACTAATGACGTTACATTCAGTGGAAATTCATTTGTTTCTCTCTATTACCAAGCACCAGCAGAAATAACTTCATCAAAAAAAAGTCATTAATGTCAAAAGGTAGAAAAACCCAAGTGATTGTTCATTATCAGAATGTGCGATACTTTCCATTTTCTATAATTTCAATAATAGGGTCCCTAACCTATCTGCTCAAAACCGTTCCAGGTCTAATTATATCTTTTTTCAGAATAACTAAAACTGTTATAGATGAAAACGTTAAGCTCCTCAATTAAAGAAAAAATTTTAGTTTGACTCAAAATTACAAACTTTTTCAATTCCGGGATAAAGAAAATATCCAGATTTTTATTACTATCCAGAAATTATAGTCCTTATAAAATGAGGTAAGGTCTATCCTGAACATATCAAATATTGCCAAAAACAAGTTCCCAGCTTTTCTTCGACATGTTTTTCAAGTAATCTGGAAAAAATCTTTCCAAAATTGCTACACTTCAATTTTGACCTCAAATTCTTGATCCCCGACCTCAAAAACCCCTGAGTACCAAATTTTAGCCAAATGACGTCAATGACGAGAGTGCTATGATTTTTGTCCCAATATCCCATATAAACGAAGCACTGTGCGTCGCCGGTAATCCCTAACAAAAAAAAAATATATGTGCCTTACCTTTATAAGAACACAACTGAAGTGAAACTTCTGAAAGAGATATTAGGAATTGAGTTTTTATTTTATTTTAAGCTTTTTTTTCCTCAACTTTTGCCCCCGGTTTCGACACTTTTTTTAATGTTGTCCCCTATTTTTCGAAAATTTTTGAGAGAGAACGTTTTTTTTTTCTAAAATCCCCCAGTAAATTATATCCCTGGTCCCCCACATACGGTTAAAGGTAGCCCCCATGAGGCGCACCTACGATAAATATTTCGACCCCGTAGCTATTCCCGTTCTGCGGAAATTAATTCTTTTAGTTTTTTCTTCTCCCCCCTCTCCTGGCCGAACGGAGGGGCGGGGGGAGGTACAGGATTCAGTTTTCGTTCAGGATCCTCATTTTACCCCAGCTAAAAGTTCTGAAAATTTCAACTCTCTAGCTATACTGGAACATGCTTAATTAAAGGGGCGTCATTTTTTCTGACTTTACCCTCGCTAAGGAAGTTTCACTTCAAAAATAACAACAATCGCGATCTGCCTTTGACTGAATGATTTACGGCCGCGACGAGCCCGGCTGACCCGTCGTTGGTTGATTATTTTCTTTTTACCTTGCCGCTTGGGCTACATATTTTGCAGTTTTTTTTCAATTTCCCAACGACATGCATAATGTATGTAGGTATACAGTTTACTTGCAAATTGGAAGTTGCAGTAAAAAAGATTACTTTAAATAATAAAAATCAAAAAACCATGTTTTTTTTCGTAAAAATCATTGGTTTTTTTAATTTTTGAAAAAATCATGATTTTTTCGAACCCTGATTCAAAATAAGGCTTTCTCGAATCTTGTTTTCGTCATTTTCAATTCAAAAATATTACCTTAATGCGAGCCTTAATCCTTAATATAAATGAAAGTCGGAATACTACTTATGGAGTGGTATATACGAGTATATACTAAAATCAACTGTAGGTACATTAAATGCAAGGTCTTTATGGGGTATTTCAAGGTATTTTTGGATATTTTGGGCTCTTTAAATGTATTTTTAAAGTCTTTTGAGGACTTTAAGGTATTTTCAGGGCCATGCACGGTATTTTTTTGGTCATGCAAGGTGTTTGTAGATATTTTACGTCACCGGGTATTTTTTCAATGAAAAGGTATTTTAATGTACAAAATTCCACCTGCGAAATCCCCCTCGTAGTTTTTAATGATTTTCAGTTTTGAGAACGACCATTCACCTGTAGTTACTGTAATGGGGAGCGTTAAAATAGCTATTTATGTACCAAGGACGTTACATAGATGATTAATTACACCCGGAGAGCGACAATTCAGCCCAAAAGCCTATGACCTGAGGGATAGATGTCGTTCAATAGGGATAATCATCTAGTAACGTCAGTGGTGCATACAAGATTTTATTTTTTCTTCACACAAAATAAAAACTAGAATCATGGTAATGATTGTAGATTCCAGATTTTGCCATGAAGATACGTCAAGGTATGGTGGAGCAAACTTTTAACAAGAAGCTTAATCTTTATATTATCTGTATTTACTGGCCAGCAGGCAGTACCAGATTTTTAATAAACCTTTAACTCCTACTATTGGAGCTTCCTGACAATTCTAAAATTATATTGTCTGGTGACCTCAACATAAAATTTCATAATTCAAATTCTCCGCCTACTCAAGCCTAGATTCTCATAGTCTCAAGATGCAAATGCTCCAACAAAAGTCACTAGCACTAGTGCAACAAAAATTGATTATTTCTGTACAAATTTCATGGAAGAATATATCAAATTTCAGAGTGTAAATGTAGGG
>JAEQML010057609.1:0-31859 GCA_016904865.1 Pissodes strobi
ATAGGGAAAGAATTCTCAGATGTATGAAGCACTGACGGCAGTTATCTCTATAACCCAATCTACACACAATGCGAACACATTTGCGTTGCTGTTCAAAGACTTTTTCTATATGACAGGAATGCCCCCATGACAAGACGGCATATGATATATTTGAGTGAAAGTATCCATGATAAGCCATCAAAAGAGGCTGTCTCAAAGTCACCCTCACAAGATTTCGAAACAAAAAGAGATATTGAGATAGCTTCTTGGATAGATTGATGGTATGATTTTCCCAAGTGAGTCCCGGATCCAGACAAATCCCAAGAAATCTAACCTCTACAGCAGAGTTTGCCAAAAGTGGATGTTCAGTTGGCATCTTCCTAAGTGTAAATAAAGTTCATAATCTGTGGTGATTTTGAGTTATTGAGAGGTAGTTTATTGGACAAGAACCATTCAAGTATCTCTCTTTCTGTGTTTTCGAGATCAAGATCATATATCTCAGATGGATGATAGCTTTGGTAGAATGTGGTATCATCAGCGAATAAAACAGTGCTAGCTCTGTGTTGGCTATAAGCAAGATCATTTATATACACGAGAAATAGTATAGATCCCAGTACCGATACCTGTGGAACTCCAAAACTTAAGGGCAGTCTAGAACAATCCTGGTGAAGAGACACATACTGGAATCAATTTGAGAGGTATGAGGCAATCAATGAAACTGCATTGCCACGAAAACCATAGAAAATCAGTTTTTCCAGGAGGATACTGTGTGACACACAGTCAAATGCTTTGGTGAGATCCAGGAAGGAGGCATAAGTATCCAGATGATTCTCAAAGCCCTCCAGAATATTGCCGGTCAGGTGGTTAATTGCCAAGCCGGTTGTTCTTGCTTTCCTGAATCCGAACTCGCTGACCGAAAAAAGATTAGTAAACTCAAAATGTTCAACCATTTGATTTTTCATAAGGTGCTCAAACACTTTTGATATAATTGGTAAAAGGGGTATTCGGCGATAGTTGGTAAAGTCATGTAGAGAGCCCTTTCCTTTATAAAGGGGAATAACTTTTGCAATTTTAAGGACTGCTGGAAACACATAACAGGATAGGGATTCATTTATTAGTTTTGTCAAGGGTGCAATAATTAAATTTTGTATAGTCTTGATTACTTTTGTATTAATATCATTGCAGTCCTTACTTTTACTAACATCCCTAACATCATTTTAACTAACTTTCCTAAATTCAAACTCAGGAACAACTGTTAACTGATATTTTATTTAGGTGATCATTAAAAGTGGTGCGTGGGTTATCAAGACTATTTATCACATTTTCGGCAACTGAGCAGAAAAAATTATTGAAGTTGTTAGCATTAAGTGAGGTATTTGGCTTGAGTTGAGTTTTGCATTTGTTTTGAATTAAGTCCCACATGGCCCTTTGTGGATTATTTGAATTACTTATAAAGTTCTCATTGGCCTGAATTTTTGCTGCTGAAATTGTCTTATGATAATCTTTCTTGTGTTCCAACAATTGTTTCTTAGTTAATAAATTAGGATATGATTTATTCAAAGAAATAAAACAATTTAACATCTCACGTTTTCCTCTTAAGTGATTATCAAACCAGCCTAATTTTGATTCTTTTTGATGTGTACTAATAAGTTTGGACTTCAGTGGAAAGGAGCTATCCATAGTCTCTGATATTAAGTCAATAAACACTCTAAACTTTGCTTCAATATCAAGGGAGTTATTGCTAATAAAGTCAAAATCACTAGACTCAAGTTTGTTGTAAAGAGTAAAAAGACCAAAGTCTGTAATTGGTCTGTAGTTTATTCTCCAGGCACCAGCCAGTGCTCATTCAAGCAAAGACAATCTGCTAGTGTTTCATTGAGGAGTACTTCAAAATCTAAAAACTTATTTCTAAAAGCTTGAACATTAAAATGAATAATTCTTAAAACATTGTTACTAACAGTCATTGGTTTATTAACAGATGGACTTAAACCTATAGTATCCTTCTCAGTTACCTCTATTGGTTTCTGGTGAGGACCCTCTGGCGTTGAACACGGAGTAAATGGTTGATTCTCGCTTCTAGAGGCCACAAGTCCGCTGACATGACAGCACCCTCATTTTTTCCAGGGACCCCAAGTTTGAAAGAGATGTATTAATTGTCTTTTCTGGTAACCATTTTTTTACAGGAGCAGTCCTCCCCAAGATTGTGTTTGTTCAGGTAATTGGTCACATCTTCAGTCCTTCTTTCGGGAGCAAATCCAGAAACGAAAATCCAGGACTTTTCAATCTTCTTCACCACCCTCAGTAGGTCATCAATGTCGGTATTTAAACCCTTTTTTGGATTTGGTGTTTCCCAGAGACTTTTTTCTGTAGGAAACTATTTGAAATCCATCATTGTTTTTATTTTCCTTTGAATTTATTTTATTAATTTCCTCATCAGACTTTTTGTTTAATTTTGAGGAATTTGTTTTTGTTTTGATGTGGACGTCAGTGTCAGTGTCAACACTGTCGGTAATGTCAACATTTTTGACGTTGACATTTCTCCTCCTCTGGTTTTTGGGTTCTGGCCAAGAATGATAAACTAATATCTTTGTTTATATAGGGAACTAATATGAAAGGATGGCGCCTTCCCATTTAAACACATGTTCACTTTTTTCTGCCCCGTGCCCCGCGGCTCTCTCACCTTCATTGGCGTTTTTGTGACGTAGCTGCGCGCGAATGGCTATCATTTTCACTATTGCTTGCATTGCAATTTCCATGTTTTGGTTCTGTTTTTAGTTCTTTACTCGTATTTTCAAATATCTTAGAACTATTGGTAGTTGTGTTTTAGTGCTCTGAACATTGAGAAACCTGAAATGTATTATATTTTCCTTTGATCCTAAAGAAAATCCCATAAATTGAGGATTAAAGCAGGGACCAGAGTGCCTGTTTTGTATGAATGTTTTTCAGTGTAGTTTTCATTGACTTTTTATTAAATAAGGTAGGAAGAACTTTAAATTATGTTTAAATGTAAGCAAGTCTGGGAAGAATAATAATATTTTACTTAATATTATAGAGAAATTGTCAAACTGAGGGTTTTATTACACAGTGTATCACTTGGCTGTTTAGGTTTTAAACAATATTTTTAAAATAGTAGGTATGTTTACGAACATACACTGGAAAGTCAATTGTTTAGTTCCTTAGATTGTGATCTTGCTTATCACGTTAGAATATCATAAATATATTATGTCATACAGCAATCGCTACACTTACTACACTATGGAAAAGCCAGTGTCGAATCATATATTAAGGATTTTTCATTCAGAAGCCCTCATGTTATTAGCATTATGAGTTCACTTACTAGTAAATACACACAAGTTATAGAACTAAGGCTTTCTTAATTCAATTTTATTTTCCATAATTTGAGAATAGATTGTCGAACTCTGAATGCCACACGAAACTTACTATTTTGAATATCAGTAAACATGTACATAGATACAAATATACTTGTTTGTAGAATAAAAGGAATTTTTAACTACTTAATGTTCAACTTTTCTCTTTGGATATGATATTTTAGTTAGCTACAAATAATATAATAGGTATATATGAATCGTTTATTTCGGAAAGGTACTAACTAATATGTTTGTTTATACTATGCTAATATTTAGTGCCTTTCGAGAAATTAATATAATCAATGCCTTAATTTTATATGATAACCTCTTAAGATTCCTTTTCCAGAAGCCTCCTAGATGCTTGGTCCCTTACTTGCGATACCATCATGCTAAATATAGAATGATTTGCAGTCTTACAGTTGTGCATACCAAAAATATTAACTGTTAGCTGTGTTAGACAAAACAAGTCCTGATCTGCAAATTCTTGTAAGTGTACATTTTGCATATAGGCGAATTGTATTATTGCCAATTCATCACGATTTTGCACTCATCGTTAGATTTCTTTAGTAAAACTATTTTGCTCTTTTATGTACAGCTAGTTCGGAGGTTCCTACTCTTTTAAATGCATCACCAAGAGAAGGATTTTTTATTTGAAGATCTAGATATCCACACTTACAGCAAATGTCCCCTTGTGGACGACCAAAATGTAAATTAAAGTTCTCATGAAAATGTTTTACAAAGTAAGAATATTGAATGTTCGATGATGTATATTTTCCCTTGAGCAAATCAAAAATAAGTTTTCATATTGTTCGAGCAATAGGGAATGAAGCATGATCAAAAAAAATATATCAGAGTCAGTGGGCAAATATACTGTGAAAATAGTTAGTTTTTAGAACAATAAATGAAATGTATTTATATACTACATATAAGCTTAGTGTTTAAATTAACCCAATTATACACCTTTATTCCATAAACAATATACATTTACCTAGGTCAGAACATTTTAGGGATCTTGGTGTAACCTTTGACAATAATTAGTGAAACATCCAGAACTCTCGAATTTATTACCAGACTTAGCCATGAGTTTCACGACATTGATACTCTTAAAACTTTATTCTGTTCTTTTATAAGATCAAAACTAGAATACGCCTCATTAGTATGGTCATCAGCATATGATGCAGTATGCACACATAGATGATATGGAAATGGTACAAGATAGGTTCTTAAAGTTGCTTTACCTGAGGACTCATGGTTGCTACCCATCCTCAGGGTTTTCCTGAGAACTTGCTTCGAATGTTTGACATGCAGTCCCTTAAAATTAGAACAGGCTACTCTTCTCAAGAATTCCTATTTAACTTACTTAATAATCTTATTGAATGCCCTGATCTCCTAAATAAAATTAACTTTCTTGTTCCTTACATGGGCTCCCGTCAGGATTTAACCTAGAGCAAGTCTTTTCACCCATTTATACAATGTGCAAAACACAACGCTTGTGGCAAGAATTTTGATATATTCAATAGTTCTATCACTGTGATACGGACTCTCTTCAAAGAACATGATCCTGACGCTGACCGTGTATCATGACTCTCCTTATCCTGACCTACCTACTGCTAATACCTCCCTATTATTGATTTGATTTGTTTTATTCTTTTTTATTGTAAAATATTTTATAGTTCATGATGTTCTACTTGTGATTTTTGGATACTTTACTGTAGATTATTGTATGTATTTCATAGTTTTAAGCTTAATTAGGTACTTTGATTATCTTTGTAATCCTGCTTTGTAATTGGGTCCGAACCTGTTAAGCAGTGTAACTAAATAAATAAATCAAAATAAAAGAAATTATCATGGAATTATATAAAGACTCACATCTGGGTGATGATCCGGTAACAGTCAGAGATTTGTTAAACCTTGAAGAAGATTTGCTTCCTGTATTGGTTATGCTTATAATAAGCATAGTGCAAGAATCATGATGACTTGGCGGTAATACAATTCGATTACATGCAGAATGTACACTTACCAGTAGTTTCAGTTCAGCACTTGTTTTGTTTAACACAGCTAACAGTTAATATTTTTGATATACACTACTGTAACACCGACAAAACATTCGTCTACATTTACCATGAAGATATCGCCAGTAAGAGACCAAGCAGCTTGGAAGTTTCTGGAAAAGAAATCTTAAGAGGTTATCACATGATTAAGGCATTGATTATCATATAATTATGGCATTGCTTATATTGTGATATTGGTAGATTTTGTTGCTGTAATGAGTATCATTTAAAGAAAATTATTGAATATGCTGATTAATGAATCGATTCAAAATTCAATTTCAAAAAGTAAACGAAAAGTAGTAAAAATCAAAATTGCACAAAATGTTAGTTAGTCCCTTTCTCAAATAAACGATTCATATGTGTTTTAGATACCATTATGTTAAGATCAGGATCAAGCTGTGCTGGTTTTGGCTATAACAACACTTATTCTATTAAGCAAAGTGGTGAAAGAAAAATTATTTTACATGTGCTTCCCAAACCAAAGGATATGGTGTCCCAAAGTGTAAGAAAGGAATGGATTAGCTGCTGTACTAGACAGGATAAATTCACCCCTGACACTAGCAGGATTTGTTCAGATCATTTTGTGATTATTTTTTATTCTTGGCTAAAGTTTGCACCACATGGAAGTAACAATATAATTTAGTTTTAATGATATATAGGAAATTTTGTACTTTTGACTTTCCGTGAACAATTTTTTAAATTCAATGACTTTTGTATGGTGTAAAATTTTTACACTACTATTTAATAATAATAAATATAATAATGGTGTATTGCCCATTTTCGCATATTTATGCTTTAAACAATATATATAAAATATAAAAGTTAATTACTTAAGAGTAAATGTATAATATAGTTAAGAATGTTAAGAGGCTTTAGATAGTTTATAATATAAAAGTTAACTCAGGCTCAGGAGTAAATGTATAATATAGTTAAGATGCTTTAGACAGTATGTATAAAATACGATATAAGATAACTTATATAATTTATGTTGTATATTGAGGAATTAACAATACAGTTAATATTGAAATTGTGAAACATATACTGTGCATATGAACATACAATACTGTTGGAGATGAGACTCAAATTTGTGCAGACTATAATAAGTGCCTTGCAGTAATATTTTTTTCACTCTTAAATGGATTTATACTAGTAGGTATATTTGATGTTTGTGGGAAGAAGGTTGTATATGGTAATACCGATGTAATAGGTACTTTTTAACAATTTAGTTGAAATGGTAAAGATAGGCCAAATAATGAGATCTTTACGGAGATTATAGGAATTATTTTTGTTAGTAAGCTCACAGTGCTGATCCAGTTTTCTTAAAACATGTTGTAAGAACCGAAATTCAAATAGTTTTAGAGCAGCCGGACTATGATGATGAAGCTGATAGCACTTTCAAAGCTGAAGACATAGAAACAGCTTTGGATGAAATAGAGAAAGAAGATGCTTCTTTTAATCCTATTGTGTATCATTTGCAAAATTTTATATAAGTAACGAGATGTGAGGGTTATTATATTGTTACTTTAAAAATACTGTTTACTTGAAGTTCTTAGTTGTAGCTTATATATTCATTATTCCACTCTCACCTCTCCAGAAGTGAATTGCATAGCACATTTTAGAGTGAAAGTAATCAAAGCATACTTACTATTTGAAGCACTGTGGGTGATGTAACTTGTTGCAATAGATGCATAGAGTACTGAAGTTCTTTATCAATAGTGAGTCCAGGGATTTTGATCTCTGCTAGGTTACTCAGAGTGGTTTTAGTATTAAGGTGTATATTTGATGTATGTGTGTGATGTTCTGTTTCTTGAATAAAATATAATTTGTTGTATCAAGGTTGAGTTAATTTATTTGCATTATAGCAGTGTGCCAAGTCGCTGATTACTTTCTCTGTTTCAGTTTTTAAATTTTCATACTTCCAATCACCAATAACATGTTATGCCATCTGCGTAGATTATGATCTTTTTCAGATACATCTTATGTAAGGTCATTCACAAACAAGTTGAACAGCACTGGTCCTGAGATAGAACCCGAGTATAAAGGTCGATCTTTATACTCGGATAGAACCTTGTGTTACTCCGTTTATATTATATAATAGCTAACCCTAATATTATCATACAGTGTAGAGTGTAGACCATTAAACTAATAGTGTCAAAAATAGAATGTTTTAAGATTTGTACCAGCTTTTTCTAAATCGTCCACAGAACAGGAAAGAAGCATGTATCTCATATGGATAAACTTACAGCTTTCTCACTTGTGTTTCACATCTGCGGTCTTAAAATATATGTTTTAGAAAGTAACATATTTTTATTTTTTGCGCACCGTGTATACTTAATTTGAGTTTTTGTATGGTTAAAATTATTTTTATTTATGCACTAGCTTCCATATAGAATAACATTTTCTGAGAAGCAATTATTAGGCTTTTCCAAATATGCATACGTTTTTGGCCCACACTGTATAAAAGAGTAGTCAGATTTTATTTTATTGTTGTCTATTTTTCTCTAATAAGCTCCTATTATTCATACTCTTAAGGATATTTTTCATACAAGAATTAATAATCCCCCGTCTTCTGTTTACTTTTGGCTTATCCAGGTTTGTTAGGATTCAAAAACAAAAAGCTTGTAAAAATATTTTCCATTCTTCATTAATAAAAAAAACCTTGGTAATTTCATAAGAAATAGTTTAGTTTTACTATCCATTTAAAATTTTGAGTTTAAACCCTTTTTTATAAACTCTAAACAAGAAAAATAGCCTTGCTCGTACGACTTTGCCATATGTACGTTAAGCCTTTCGCGCCAAATTTCGCGCGTGGCTACGTCACAAAAAAGCAGCTGTCAGTGAAAAAATTCGGCAGATCGAACCATCCTGTCTTGTTTAAAGTTCTTGGGTTCTGGCCCCTTTTCGTGTTGCCCCTGCCCACTAGCAACACGAGAGGGCCGAGGAAGAAGATCAGTTGCTGATTTTTTTGACACTGACGTACTCGTTGCTGATGGCGATGGTGATGGCGCAGGCATCAGCGTAACAGATGGTTTTGGCGGGAGTATTGACACTCTCCCAACCTCAAATTCGGATTTTTTAATTTTATCTTGAAGAATTCTCTGGTTTTCCTTTAGAAGATAGTTGTTTTCCTTCAGAATTTGCTTCATTTCCTCTAAATTCTTGATGATCATTTGATAGAGGCACTTTTCATTTTCCCACAAATCATCACAGGCAGAGGAAGGCACGTGCCGGCATGAGACCGATTTTTGCGTTGCAGCCTGTATTAGGCATGATGGATGAAAATGTTTTGAACATTTTAGACATTGTACAGCGGTTGATGCACTTTTGTTACAATGTACATACATTGATTTGCACTTTTCATCACGCTTTTCGCGTAATTTATTGGAGGAGGTATTGCCACTTATTCCACTATTTCAAAAAGAGATAATAGAGGATGTATCAATTTCAATAATTTGCGGAGATGCTACTCTATTAAATCTAGGGACTTTGGTAAAAACTTCATGTAACATAGAGCAAAACTCGACCATGTTCTATTTTTGCAGCAAAAATGCAATGCTACACAATTACATAATGCCAAAGTGCTGTCGGAGTGTTGCAATTTTGCTTTAGAGTTAAAGATTCGCGAAAAAAAAACTCATGAATAAGAATGAGCCTTTCTTTAAGTGTTTTCCTTTTTATTTGCCTAAATTAAATATTTCCAAACAAATATTTTGATACTTACGTTATCCCCGTTGGTGTAATTTCTTCACTACAAAAATAATGAATGGTTACAGCACAACGTACATCACAATCAAAAATAAATTCAATATTAAAAGATGTGTTGGTTCCTAACTCAACATCTGATGGATCATTAATTTTATCTGAAGGTAACTTCTTATATTCGCTTGAGGCCCTTACGAATCTAAGCGATTCTTTTCGGATATTAACTAGACATTTTAGTGTTTTTGTAGGTTCATTTGGTTGCGGTGGTGGATAAGGAAACTGAAAACAATGAAAACTCGAGTTAGTAAATATGGATATGTTGAAAACGTATTATGAAATTTTAAAATAACATCAAAACAAGTCGACAAATTGATTAGTTTCTATTAACTACTAATCCAAAGCTGAGATAAAACACAATTTCCAGTTGCGCACATACCTAGAAATCATTATTTTAGTAATAGTTGATCAAAAATTAGATCTTTAAATCAGTTATACACACGCTTTACTTATTTTTTTGCTAGGTATCCACTAAAAACAAGATTTCTAAAAATGCATATTCACCATATGAATAAAATAATAAATGAAAACCAGATACTTGAAGCGCCGCTATAACACTATTAATAATCATCTTCTGAAGATAAGACTACCACTTGGAAAAGCTAATGGATATCGCATTCTATTGTTGATGGCACACATTACTACAGCAATCAAATTACAAGCAAATACCATACAAATAAATATAAGGAAAACCTATCCATTATATCAAGTTAAAAAATAAATATGAATATATTAATCCAAACTATTAATCAATTAAGTGAGCTTCCAGTCCTCAGGTATGATGTATACCTCTTAAAAGTAAGACATTCACATTACCAAACCCTCTTGAATTAAACATCAAAAGTGACTAAATTAAACTATCAAAGAATAACATAATCAAAAGTCCACTTATACCCATGACTACGTCGCATTGGAAATACAGAAAATTGGGTTTTTAGACAAAAAAACGGAAAAATTAAATACTCGCTATAAGCGGAGTGCATATTATTGAAAGAGAAATGTTCAAAAATGGATCGACTGGATGATCCCCATTATTTATTAACTTAATATTTAATAAACCATTTATGATAACTAAATTGCTAGTTGTTGTGTCTCAGACATAGATTTTATCTCATACATTCAATTCTGCAACTTTATACCATAGAAAATCATTCTAGGATAAATGCTTATTCCGCATATAACTTATTTACTTACGGGAGTAGGTCGACTTCCCAAAAAGTTCAGGTCAGTATTCTCTCCGAAGAGATATGATTCTGGTTGTGGAGTGTCGAATCTTTCTCCTCCCATTATGAAGTGGCTTCCAAAGTAGTTGCCTATGAAACCAATTACAGCTTAATCTCATGATATACCAAGTTAATATGTTGCCTTTGATGAAAATATAAGGATGAGTGTTTTCTCTATGCGTACCAACTTAAAACTACTTTAGCAACAATTTTAAAATTGATAGTCATTTGATAAAGTGGATTTCATAAAATGAAATGGCATTGATGCTTGTTAATATCTAATCTACTACACCTGCACCAAGGCATTATAGGAGATTTTATATAGAAAAAGAGGAATATTTTGATGAGGTAATTAATAAAAGCATAGAAAATCATATAATATAGTTACTAGTTAAGGATTAAAATGCTTAAAAAATTAATATTTTTTAAACTGAGGTTAGCAGAGCTTGGGTCCTTGCAAAAAGCTCTTAAGCTGTTTATAAGCTTAGAAACACTATATGCCTTTAAGGCATTTATAAAAAAAATACTTGCTGATTTCTAATTACATTACTTCAATCATGTGCTTTACCTTGCTCCATATAAAAATACGCTATTTACCACATTAATTTTGGTATTTTCCTTTAATTTTCGAGGGCATTACAGATACCGCCTTTTTTATATGACCGGCTCCATAGACGAAATCATACATTTGTCTATGCCGGCTCTAAACTCACATTTTAGGCACTAATTTAAGAGTGTAGAATGCTACTTTAAGTATTCCAACATTATATGCATTGGTCACTGAACAAATATTTTTTCTAATACCGTGCGTAAATAATCGCTTTACGCACTCTCTAAGATTCGTAAAATATGCTTTTTTAATGCAGTGCGTAAAATAAATTACGCACTAGTGCGTAAAGTAAATCTGACGTTTTTTCGACATTTACTGCAGTGCGTAAAATAATAAATTTTGCGCACTAGTGCGTAAGGTAATTTATTTTACGCCCTAGTGATCAATAATGTTTTTATTTTTCCACATATTTTTCGGTAGTAGAAATTTTTTTTATGCTACTCCTGTGTAAAGTAGCCTTTTTTATGGATAGGAATATTCCATATAAATAACTATTTTCTACTACCGTGCGAAAAATACTCACTTTACGAGCTCTCTAAGATTCGTAAATCTGTAAAGTAATTTAATAATATTTTTATTTTTTCATATATTTTTTGGTAGTAGAAAAATTTTTGTTTGCTACTCATGTGTAAAGTACCCTTTTCATATTCATGGGATTGTCGCATTCGCCTACAGCTCATGGGACAATATTCCCATTCTTAAAAAAGAGCCACTTTACACACTTGTTGCATAAATCAGATCAAATATAAAAAAAACTTTATTGTCATAAATAATAATTAATTGACAAAGCAAGTTAAACCTAATTTTCAAAAAATTACTTGATCTCAAAGAGATTTATAATTTTAAAACACACAGATAAAGAGATTTATAATTTTAAAACACACAGATACTACTCACTACTAAAACGTTATTACAATAAAGCAAGCTAATCAAGGAATGCACAACCCACTAAAAGCCAATTCAGTCATATTTAAAATAGAAATATAAACAGTATCCTCAAAAAATTTGTCAATAGAACAATAGGCCTTCACAGCTAGAAATGTTTTAACTTCCCTCCTAGATTTATTTCTGCCAGCGATCCTCCTAAAACTAATCAGGAACCTGCATAAAGATTAAATTTGAAAAATATTACTCACAAACATAATTTAATACTATTAAAAGAACTACAGTTCACAAAAAAAACTATTTTTTTATTTTTGTATAATAAATATAAGTAAGTAAAAACTGCATAATTCAAATTATTCTTGTAACGCGCTGGGACCGGTTGTGACGTCAAGTACCTCGTTTGTCGTCGCGCCTGACGGACGGCAGAGCAGGGATCGTCTTAGCAGAGTTTTCTTAGTCTTAATCTTTCAAAATGACTGACGCCGGTTTTTTTAAAGGACAGTCTGACAATTTACCACTAGTGGATATGTTTATTTATTTTATTTATTTATTTGTCCAACAGGAAAAAATATCCCAAAAAGGGACAAAAATACACATTTCAAATACTTAATTACAACAATTTCCAAACATAATCAAAGATTCCAAGCACCTATGATAGACAATGCGCCAACTCAACAAACCAAAACATAGGTAAAAACTACAGTAATGTTTGGTACATATATCGCCCAAAAAAATAATTTAAAAGTAAAAGTGATTATATAAATAAATAAGAACAAAAATTCAACATCCAACCCACCCCCAAACCTTAAAACGCAGTGCAGGAATAACATTACATACTTTAGACTTAAAGGTCTTGATCGGCATGGATAAATCCAAATTAGTGACTGCATTTATTTTGTTAAACCAATTGCAGGAACGATAAATAGGCGCTTTCTTATATATATACAATGACGATATTTGATTGTCATTGTATATATATATATATATATTTGTGTTGGCAGTTTCAAGATAAAATTGACAAGGCCTGCGAGTGTTAAATGAAGGGACACAGAAGTTCACCTGACGAAATATTTGGCTAGCCCGTATAGTACAGTCCAGTAGAGAGAGAAAGTGAAATCTCTCAAGCAGTAAATTTTAAGGTAAAGCCCTTTGCGGGTAGACTCCATCCACTTTAAAGTATAGGTATTTTAGAAAGCGACGCTGCACATATTCCAATCTATCAATATGGACTTGATAAATAGGAACCCACACCAATGAGCAGTAATGAAGCTTAGATTTTACTAGGGAGTTATATAGCGTCAGTAAACTGGAAGGATCTTTAAAAGATGAAGTTTGTCTAATTAGAAACCCCAAAGTCTTCAATGCAGATTTTGTGACATAATCTATGTGTTCATTAAACGTCAATTTCTTGTCAATAATGACACCAAGATCCTTGACAGATGTACAGTATGGGAGGACAGAGCCACCAAGCAAGTAATTATGAGTTAGCTCTTGTGATACAATTGAAATGGTCATTTTCTTACATTTGGAGATATTGAGATCGAGTTTTTTATTCTCATACCACTTGGATATGTTAGTTAGTTCTTGCTGTAAGAGCAAGCAGTCACTCTCACAAGTAATAACTTTAAAAACTTTCATATCATCTACAAACAGTAGACAATCACTATTTAAGGATAGTGTTGTCATTTATAAACAAAGCAAAAATTAGGAGCCAAATTGCTACCTTGTGGGGCACCACTAGATGCAAGATATTCCTCTGAAAGGTATCCATTATATTCCACAAATTGTGGTCTTTTACTAAGGTAACTCATACAAAATTTCACCAGGTTGATATGAAGGTCCAATGATAGTAATTTAGATGCAACAAGACCATGGTTCAACCTGTCAAAAGCCTTCGAGAAGTCCGTATAAATCACATCAAGTTGATTCTTTGATTTAACAGCTCCATAAGCTTTTTGTATAAAGCACATAAGATTAGTTTGCGTTGACCTTTTGTGGAAAAAACCGTGCGTTTGGAAGATATCAGGTTCTTCACTTGAGGAAAAAGTTTATCATAGATACAGATCTCCAAGGCCTTTGAAAAGTTAGATAGGATTGATATTGGGCGATAGTTTTCAACTTTGTTAATATCTCCATTTTTGAAGACTGGGCATACTTTAGCTTTTTTCCAAATATCTGGGAAAGTGTTAGAGAGAAGGGAAAGATTAAATATAAATTTCAATGGTTTACAGAAGACTCGAGCACAGTCACGCAATAAGAAGCATGGGATCTGATCAGGCCCAGCTGTTTTTTTATTTCTCAACTTTTTTAAAGCCTTTAGCACACCATCTTCACAAAGGTAGTTAACTGATATATTGTCATGCCCTTGATTTGTTAAATGTATTTGGTCAGATAGAGAAGTTGATGGATGCGACGACTCCGAAAAGACACTACTAAAATAATCAGCAAAAGCGTTTACTATTTGGTAAGGGGAACTTAAGATTGAGCCCCTATGCATAGCAGACCCAGGGATTCTAGATTTTTGGATTTCTGTTTAAAATAGGACCAAAATTTCTTAGGGTCAGATTTAATAGATTTCTCAGTGCGAGAGATATAATTTTTATGGTGACATCTTACATAAAAAACGCCGAAAGTTTTTTTCTTGCTGAAGTTCGCGGTGTTAAAACTAACAGGTAGGTTTATAGAAAAACTAGTTATTAAGTTTGTGTTGCTTCCATTATTATTATTAATATTAAAGCACAGATTAAAGTACAAATCAACACGAATTCTAACCTACACCCTGGCAATTCAACGACAAGCAGTAATAAACGTAAATATTTTAATACTGGTGGCTGACGTACTGCCTTCACTGACATTTTAAGATAATATGACAATGACTGCCTTCCGATAGAACAAGTGGCGTGACGTCATGTGTCGTTTAAAATTAATAGCTTGCGGTCACAACTTTAATTGTTTTTTGCAAATTAAATATTGCGATTTGAGGGCTTGTATTTGGTATGTGCTGTCTCTATAGGTAGGCAAATATATTAAAGAAATAAAAAAAAATTTCAAGTTCCCTATTGGAAGCATATTGAACATTTAAATATAATATAATATTATAAATAACTATTTTTCACCACTGGCGTAAAGTTGCTTTGAGGCTCTTGGGTTAATCAACATTCCACTCGCAAATGAAAAAGTATCATTGTACACCCTTAGTACGACAATAATTATGATGCTACATGATGCAATTAAAATATTGTATATTAGAAGACGAAAAAAATGCCTTTGCACTACTGCTTATTTTTAAACCTTCCTGTAGAAGGAACTACACACAGAATAGCAGCCAAATGAGAAATTTTAATAACAATCATATTGAAATAAAAAATAGATTAGTTTTTTTATCAAATAATTATTTAATTATAATAGTGTACATTTTAGGTATAGTATAAAAGCATTAAATCTTACTGATTGAATTTTACTGACTACAAAATGTAATGATGGTGTATCATTGAAAAAGTGTTGACCATTGCCACTTCCAGCTCCCTAACAGGCATCATTAAAAATGAAAATAGTAAGATTAGTAGTAATTCACAAACAAGAAACACTCCTATGGAACCGGTCTGAATATTTACATCAAAGAATAATCAATATATTCAATGGTACTTGGCTAAAGTCTGATTGTATCTACAAAGGCCAGATCAAACTCGGTTTAACTGAACTTCAACTGGTGTCACCATAATATACACTTCGCTCAAATGGAATTTTATTTTGATATATGTATTTTATATGAAAAGCTTCGAACACCAGCCCATATTCAATTAAGCTTAACTAATATAACCTTGAATTGATGTGTCAAATGCTATATTTGACGTCAAAATGTGCATTCTGAAGCACTTTTACTTGTGTTACTTATTAAATTATAATATGACATACTTAATTCTATCAGACCTTTGCTTAAGTGCCTATATTCCTGTGAAATGTATTTAGATGAAATTTGTGTGTCATTCCTGCTTTCTATGAAGATTCTGAACTAATAGTGTGAAAAATGAAGGAGGTACACATGTAATGAAAGAACAAGTATACCTATGTAATGAATTTCTTTTATTTTTTCATGTTTTTTTTTTGTTATTGCAGTAGCCTTAACACCTTACTTTTCAGTCAACTCAACTGATAGAAATGTCACCAGTCTAAGTCTTAACACTATTCGTAGCAATTTTAGATAAGTCCTAAGAACTCGACTAAGATGAGTATCTTTTTTTTAAAGCATATACAAAAGACAAGTTAATCGAAGACAAAATTTTCTCCACTCCAGAAATATTAGTCCTTCGAACAATACGTTTCCGTTTTAGTCATATGTTCCATAATTTGTTTAAAGCAATGGAGCTTTGCACTCAATTACCTTGGACTGTGACATTAATTCCTACCTGATCGAGGAGGATATTTATATGCATGATTAGTTACTACGTCTACTTCTTCAACACCATTTCGTTGCCTTGTTGAAAGCAGGGCACCCATCTTAATATGTAAGTAATAAGATTGCCCTTTTAATCGTAATGCGATGCATATATTTTAAAAATTATGTATACTGTTTACGTTCTAGCTAGTTTTGACTTTCCCTAGAAAAATAACATGAAGTTAGACATAAATAATGTCATGCCAGATGTTCTATTTCAAGGTGGTTTGCAGATATTTTATTCTTAACCAGTGTTGCCAACCATAAATCAGAAAAAATCCGTAACAGAGTCCTCAAAATTTCCGTGTTTTTCCGTGTACCTGAAATGTAGCTTAAAAAAGGATTCAGTAAACGTAAAATCAATTGTATATCGAAGAGTTAAGCTATTGGAAGAAAGATGGCACTAATTTAAATGTTCAACTAGAAAATAAATAGAATATGACATCATACATGCACCAGTCCGGATTTTTCATGATGGTAATTAAGATAAAATAATTCAATAGTTGCTTACCAGCTTACGACGCTGAACATGAGAAGCAGATAAAGTCTTGTTATTTAATCCACTTATTCGAAACAAGCATAAAATAATTCTTCTTTTTACAAATAATCAACTTAACATAACTCAAAGACTGCCGAATCCGTCTTCACAATTTTTTAACAATGATTTGACTGGCTTAAATAGAGCATAATATATTTTTTACCACCTATGAAGCCAGCAGACTTCCATTAATGGTACTAGTGATTAAACTTTTTTTTTGTTTTGATTAGTTAAAATTATGGGCGCCGTCAGAACAAATTTCAGAAAGGGGGGGTGAAGAGGTCAACGTCAACAAAAATAACGTGTAGATAGTTTTTCCAAATTTTATTAATGAATTTGAAATGTATTTTTATACTATGCATTATTTTAATACTTCAGGCAACTGCCCCCTCCTACCGGCGCGCATGGTGAAATTACTTTCGCATTGAGCGTTTCATCCAAAGCCCAAAATTGTCAGTGGTCGTCGATATTTTGAAATTCCGATTTATCAATGCATCTTTGAAACTAAAGAGACCAGTTGATTGGCATATCTATTTTTAGGATTGAATAATATCTATATGAAATATCGATTAAAATTAAGCGAAATATATTAAAATGGACATATGACACATAAATATAATAACGCCAATCATCTGTAAAAAATCCGTGTTTTCATTGCACGGAACCCAATAAAATCCGTGTCCGTGTTTTAGTTTCAAAAATCCGTGAAAACACGGAAGTTTCCGTGTCGTTGGCCACAGTGTTCTTAACCATCTACACATCTACACGAGTTCTTCGGGTTGCAGAGTCCTGGGCATGCGTAATCATATTTCTAACAAATAGATGTTTTTATGGGGCAACGAATTGCTTTCAGTGGCCTCGAGTATTTATCTATGGCCTTGAGGCTTGGTGGTTTCATGTTGTGTTTTTGATAAGGATAAGGGATAAGGGTTCGATTCCATTGGCAAGACCAAGGTTGATAGAGGATTGTTAGCCCGATATCATGGGTCTGACAGACGGAAGGGGAATGTTGTGACGTCAGTTGTTGAACTCCATCGGATGTAAAGGCAGCATTTACCGTTTGATATATGTTTATTTTGCATCTTATCTGCTTTTTTTGAATAATTTTCTGTTCTTGAGGAGTGTTTTTTTACGAGTTTTCAATAAACATTTTTTGTGGGCATGTAGTAGTGTAGTGGACTAAGTTTTGGGACATATATATTTAGGTTTAGACAACATTTTTGTGCGGATAGAGCACTTTTACAGATTTTTTTTCAAATATTCTTTTGACGGTTTTAATGAAAATTGGTGGTGCTATTTGTAGGGCTTATTTAACCCCGACTAGATTTAAATTATTAAGTGTAGTGGCTTCTCGAGGGGCATCTTTACCAATATTGTTGTAAACATATACGTCAATGACCTTTTCACCATTTTTATATTTTTTCAGATTAAGCGACTATAAATACAATTTTTTTTGTCATACGCTCCCAAAAATACCTATTTTACGGACTCATTTGAGTCCGTAAAATGCTTCTTTTTAGGCCTAGTCCCTAAAAGTCGTCATGGCAACCTTTACGGACTATTCCAAAATTCCTGAATATGTCTAAATGTCAAAAATTTCGAATGACATGACAAAATTGTCAAATAGTTGCTACGATATCAAATTCTAAGCTAACTTTGTCGTACATTATGATTTCAAAAATTATGGTAAATATGCAAATTTAGGCGTTCTGAAGAATTGCAAAAAGCGTATAAATAAAAATTAAATTTTGGGTGCGTATGACAAAAAATAGTGTTTGTCACACGTACCTAAATGAAGTTTTTCCGGACTCATCTGCTATTCCGGACTCGGCTAATGCCTCGCCCGGAAACAGCAATGATTCGTCCTGAAAAACTCCATTTTAGGTACTTGTAACAAAAATAACTATTGTGGCTTGATTTTTTCCGTATCCTGCGTCATTTTCGAGCAAAAAAATCAATTTGATGGCATGGTCTTGGATAATATAAAAAATAAAAACTACCAAACTGGCAAAAACTGGGGTGTACCTGCTCTTTTTTGAAATTGAGTAGTCTATTTTGATTATAAAAATTGTCATAAAACTTGTTGCAAGCGATTAAAACAAATATTTTTTCCGGGATTTTTTTATGGCAAGTGGTCATGCAATCTTTTAATTTTTTGTATCGAAAACGGAGCAAACGAAAAAAAAAGTTGTATATCTTTTACTTTATCGGAAAAAAATATATAAAAATACAAAAAGTAGTGGGGCACACATGTTCATTAAATATTGGCTAAGGTGCCCCCGAGACGCCACTAGACTTAATCATTTTAATCTAATTGGGTCTAAATCAGCGTCTAATTACTACAAAGAATACCACAATTTTTCATTAAAATCATCTAAAAAATATTTGGGATATTTATAAGATTTGAAAAAAAACTAGCACCCTGTATCTTAAAACTGCGCATTTTCAGACATAAGTCTATATAGACGTTTTGCCTTATTTTTAACTCGAAGTACGCTGTTAAAAGTCTCCCGAATATAAATCGTACCATCCTCTGTAAACATTTATATACGTGTAGCTTATTTGTACTAGGCCTTGAGTGTTTTGTTCATTTTAGTTCAATTATTGTTCAAAAATTTGTGTTTTACCTACCCTAATTTTAGTAAAAAGACAATATAACGTAGTGCCTTTATTTAATATTAGTTTATAGACATACCTAGCAATTCAGATCTCTTCTTATCGCTCTGTTTTAAAGGAAAATCAGCTAATGGCTCTCTAAAGTGTTTTTTTTTTCAATTGGACACTCTGTATATTATTAGGTATTTAAAAGGATCTTTTCTTCCTGATTGTAAATATACAAGGGTTCAAATCTCTATCTTGAAAAATATCCGAGCAAATCGACTAAAACCGTGCCATCCCTATGTTCTCGCATGTCGGCATTCAACAGATGACGTCACGCGTCGGCGGAGAAGTTATGGGTAACCTATCTTCTATCAACCTTGAGACAAGACATGCTTTTTTTTAGGTTATTGACTTTGAATTTTGCGTGAGGGTTTCGCTGGACGGCATTTATCTGGAAACGACCACTGGCTGGGCTTTCAGACAGGTTAAACCCTTGCTGGACGGTGATAATTTTAGTGGACTATTCAGGATGGCGGGTATGTACCCCTGAATATTCCGAACTGTCATAACTAAAGTTATCTAATTCAGGCACAGACAAAAATGATCCGACGTGAACATCCGGCTCCCCCGGCCTGAGTTCCGGCGTGAATGGGAATTTTTCTGGTTGGGACACCAGATTCTTCCTCGAGGAGAAAATCGATCATTGAACGTTCGCCACGTATTCGCCCCCTTTTTTGGGTTTGTTTTGTTTGGTTGCGCCCCGGAACGAGCAAAGCGTGCGGAGGCCCACGCAAAATTACATAATTATTGGCGACATTCGGACAAGGTCGCCTAAGGTCACCGGATAAGATCAAAACAGACCGCTGTCTGAACACGCTAGCGGGCTAATCTATCAAAACAAGAATTTGTCAGCTGTACGCTCGCGATCCCATTTTAACCGTTCTAATGCTCGGTAGGTGCTTGACCACCGAACAACAAAAGAGACTCTCTGAGCTTCACGCACCAACACCAAACCTATGCATGTAAAGCAGCTCTGGTCAGCTAGGATCAGTTTATGCCGCGACACCAGAACACTTGATTACCGTTGTTTGGGTTGTTCCCAAACTTTAAGGATCTGGACCAAGAATAATAAATTAGAGATTCTTGGATCTGGACCTGTCATCTCACTCGCGTCTACCAACAAATCTTCGGACCTGGGCATTTGGCAGCCACCCGGTGTTGTCGTTATATTATTTCACTTCACGCATGGCCCTCCGCTCGCTCCGGGGGCGCAACTAAACAAAACTAACCCACGGCAATGTCCAATATCAAGAAAAACAATTGAAATATATATAAATTAGGACGTACGCATGCGTGAAGGCTCAAAATTTCTGTAGTTAGAGGCGAATCGTAATCTCAGTTATTGGAACAGTTCTGAGGTAGGAAGAGGTGTATTAGAGATGTAAACATCAATTTGCATTCGCGTATACGATTTTTGGATTTATCTCTATTATATACTGTCTTCCCACGTGAGAGTTGTTCCAACGATTCAAGAAGTACTCCCCAGGGTGAGGATTCTGGGAATCATTGAATAGCCCAGGGCCGTAGCCAGAAAGAATATTTAGGGCAGGCAGAATAAACTTTTGGACAGGCTCACGCATCACACAGATAGTTTATTTTATTTAAAAATATATACATCATGGATAAACTATGTTAGTACTTATCAACGGTTGAATTTCTCATTTAGCATTTATGCTTAATAAAATTAACATACAATGGATTAATTTACATAAATAATAAATAGTATTAACTAACTACTACTTTCTTGAATAACTCAACATATTCATTTACTTTTTGTGGAATAAACTAAACAAGAAAAACAAAATAAAACACAAAACAGAGCATAACAATATTTCTTATTAATATTCCTATTATAATAGTAGTTCTCACATTTTAAGTTAGAAATTAAATTCCTTTCTTTGACATATCATACAAATTAATAAATGAATACCCTATTGAACAACAGGAAAGCGGACTAATAAATAATTAGAAAACGCAGGAATAAAGAATAGAGAGTAGTCCTTCTAAAATACAGTGAGTCGTGTTTGTGAGCCTATGTTAAGTTTTTTCTTTTTTGTTAAAACTATGTCCACCAAAACATATTATATTTCTAGCTAGCGAGTATAAAATTGTGTGTTTTATTTTGATAACAAGCAAAAATATTTATGGGCAAAAAATATTGTAAACTAGAAATCATATTCACTAAAAAAGAACACTCAGTCTAAAGTTTGAACGATGCTTGATCTTGAAACATAATTATTATGATTATTATCTAAACATGTTTTAAAAACAATCAGTAAACTTTCAACAAATTTTAGTATAAAAGATCGAGCGGACCGAGTAAACGACAACTTGGTTCAGTTCGTGGATCCTTTAGGGAGCGTTCTGACAACAAGTTCACCACACTGTTCATCTAGAGCTATTTTGTACCTATTCGGGAAAGGCTCTTGGGTGTTCAACCTGAGTTATTTTGTACCTTAACGGGAAAGACTCCGGGGGGTTAAACTCTATCTCGCATTTAGTTCCTTTACGGAGAATGCACAACTAATCTTCTCTTAAAACACGTCAGTTAAAAGAATAAATAAAAATAAGTTAATTAAAATCAGCTCTATAAAGTAACCCAAGTAACTCTCCCAGACTCAACAGAGTTCGAAAGCATTTCAAGGAAGCCTCGATTTGTCTCATGAAACCGAACAATATTTCATATTGTTAAAAGCAATATCTAATTAATTTTCGAGTATTCGAGTCCCTTATGATTACGAAGCATCGAATACTAATTATCTAATATTCAAAGAGAAAGTACTAGTATCTACTCGATAGTTGAAAAAGTATCAACTGCACAACGCTACTGGATAACAGTGCTGTCAGATCTAAACACATAGGAAACGCTAGATTTCGAATTGAAAACGGTAGCAATCATAATATGACGTCATAATTTTCTTTTTGGTGCATGCCAAAACGTGTCTACAGTCCACATTGAAGCAAGATTTTATTTCAGTAGGTATATTATTATAAATTTGGTTGTTTAATATTTTACAAGAAAAATGAGGAAACACTAGTTTTTAAGTAGATTTGATATTTGTTTAAAGGAAAAAACTAACACAATTTTTATAATAAGAGTATATTGTAAAATAAAAAATCAATACTTTAAATTATTGACGTTTTACAAGTTGTAATTTTCCTGAACTGATGTTAGTATTCTTATGGCAAATTGTGCAACAACCCTCAGTATCTGTTTTTTCATGCGCTAGCCTGTTTTTAAATTCTGAATCTTATTCCCATTCTGTTTTAAATTTTTGAGCATATTTTCTTTTTTGCCTTACTGCAGCTAAGATCTGATGGGTCATCAGCTAAATAAGATTCATCAGAACTAATAATTGAAAACATACATTTCGATATTTAAAACGTTGATATTACGTATCAATTTACTCACTTCATGGTCATATACCTACATTCAAAATATTCAAAAACTACAGACAATATACGTCACACGTCACGAATCGATGGATAAATATGATATAAAATGCGTTCTTATTTTCTCAGAACCGGTGTCCACCGGTTGGTGACGACAGGACCCTAGAAATGTCAACCGTAAAAGCATCGGCTCACCAATGATTGAATCCACCGGTGAAAAAAAGAATACGCCTAAGGTAATAGGTAATTGTTTAGGGAAATACTACGCAAACGCAAAAACAAACCGCAATCACAGCTGGTCGCTTCTGGGTAGGGTTGCCGATTTAGAATCGATCTTTTGAAAGATCGATTTTTTTAAGTTAAAAAATCGATCTTTTGAATCGATTCTCCTTGGGTCGATTTAATCGAAGATCGATCTTTTTAAAAGCGATTTTAGATTTTTAGAATCGATACTTACAATTTTATGATTAAGTCTGATACTGATATTTTCGGGTTTCGGCCTCGTCAAAATTAATAAATTATTGAATGCAAATAATATGCGATACAGGCAAGGCAATCGGCAACATCGTAATCGCAAATTCGTAACCATATTCCGGGAATCCTCCGCGCGCGTTCGGGAGAATTCTAAAATGCTAAGCTAACTGTAATACTGTCACAGTTTATACCGTACCCGTACGGTATAAACTGTGATACTGCATCGGTTATCGTGCCGCGTGCGTATGACGTATTTAATAACCTAGCCATTATATCATTTTTTCTTTTTTCATTGCGATTCAATTGAGGGTGTTTCAGTGAGCCTATTTTGACATATTTTTTGAATTTTTCTTCGTCGTTAAATTAATAAAGACTGTTATTTCTCTATTTATGATTGCTGTTTGCACTTATTGATGTGTGTAAGACATTTGAAACAATAGTCCAGTTATTGCTCGTTTTGTAAGCTATAGTGCAGCAGTATTTTAGTATAGGTAAGTTTGTTTTAAGTACTTTTAATTATATTTTAAATAGAATAGTACCTATGTGGCGTAATACGTTGTACCTAATCATTAATATTATTGCATCGCAAATTCTTAAGTATTGTTATTAACTAACTAACAAACTAAAGATCGATTTTCTTAAAGATCGATTTTACTATATCCGATTTAATCGCGAATCGATTCTGTTGCTTTCGATTTGGATCGATCCCAGGAATCGATACTTTTCTGAAAGATCGGCAACCCTACTTCTGGGAACGGAATCCCATATATATAATACGGATGCGGAATCCTCGAAATCCGAAATGAGTCGTTTGGGACGTCTACATAGAGATGAGGAACCGAATCGTGTTCATAGTTTTATCGATTGTCCATTGATTATTTTTTTACTTTACTTTTAGTATTTGCATAGATCAACTCTATCGGAAAAACGGTAGGTCTGGCAGCGCTGCTGGATAATAAAATAACCAGCTTGAAAAATCTACTCCCACAAGACAATACGTGGCGCGTAGTTGCCATTACTTTCGATTTTTCCCTTATCCTCGGAATAATCTTGGGTAGGCAAATATTTTGCCAGGGCAGGCTACGCCTGCCCTGGCGTACCCCTGGCTACGGCCCTGGAACAGCCCTTACATGCGAAGAGGTGTGGTCTAAGACAATAAAGATGTATTATATTCTTCAAATATGCGTTGTCCCTCTGCACGAGAATCGATAATAATTAAAGAAAAACACGTAACATAAACAAGATATGGAACCATTGCCAGCTTTCCTTACGAAACTCATAAATTTCATCATGAAAAGCAAGTTTTAACTCGCCTCTAGCGATCAGGGTTATAAACCATTATCACAGTTAGGCAGAATTAGCGGAGTAATATTATATATTATAGCTTGCGAGGAGCGTTCCACCGCCTGACGAGTCCCACGTCTTTACGGTCCCGCGATACGAGCGGCTAAATCCCAAGTTGCTATCAAACGAATCCATGTCTACGTTCTAGCAAAATATCTACAACGCCTCTGTGGTGTAGTAGGCAGAATGCTTGCCTGTTATTCCTGAGATTCCCGTCAGTCGCGACAGATGTTTTATTTACTGTTTTTTATTAATTTACCTTTTATTCTTAATTTTGAGTTAGCCTTCGGTTGGTTTTGGTTAGAACTTGTTGATTGAGCTCCGTAGCGAGCGAAGCGAGCGGAGGGCTATGCAAACTCCTACCCTGGCTGTTGGATTGCAACTTGGGATTTAGCCCCGCGTCCCGCGATTTGCTCTCAAGAACCCTCGTGGTGTAATATTGTTATGGTAGCAAGGCACTTTTTAAAGATTATATTTGCTTCTTTTGAAGTGAAACTTCTTAACGCGCGCAGGGAGTAAAATTTGAAGGTCGCGAACGCAGCGGGCGATACACGATGAGCGACATGACCTGGCGGAAGAAAAATATGAGAATATTGTTATTGTGATATCTTTGTCAGTTTAGACGATAAAAAATATGGGATATGCTCTATTACCTTGTCAAGACATAAGCGAAACTTTTATGAAGAATCGTTTTTCTCTTTTTATTTTGGCCTTCCCTTTTTGTTAATTGAGTGTTATATTTAAAAAAACTCCTTTTTAACCAAATCCGTTAAGCTATGTATAAGGCTAGGGCGTTTAATCACTTTGATTTCTTTGTTGGTTTGGTTTACAAGATAAAAATATGGGGTTTGCTTATTAGGCCTTCCCTTTTTGTTAATTGAGTGGTATATTAAAAAAAACTACTTTTTAACCAAATCCGAGGCTAGGGCGTTTAATTTTAAGAAGTTTCACTGCTGATATGCGCACATAGTGTACACGCTTTTTTTTTAATTTGGGTTAGTGGCGGAGGGCAATGCGTGACGTGAAAAAAATACAGGACTCGTCAGGCGGTGGAACGCTCCTCGCGAAGCTGTATTTATCAGCTAGTGGACTCAGAGCGAGAATGTTTAATATTCTCGCTTATATATCTATGTTGGAGTTTGGAACCTTCGACAACATGCACTAAACGGAGTTTTATTTTTTTTATTGTGGATAAGACTCCGTTTTTGTCGCTTATATATGTCTAATATTTTATTTCACGCATAGCCCTCCGCTCGCTCCGGGCGCGCAACTAAACAAAACTAACTCAAATTAAAAAAAAGACACAAAAATAACCTAAAATGTACGGACAGTGTAAACTCTTATCGGATTCGACCCGTAAGCGTAGAGTGGTTAGACGCTGTGTTTGTTGCGCCCCGATTTCCGTCGGTGGCAAGACATGTTTTTTTTTAAGGTTAGGTGTGTTAAAAATCTAAAAAAATATTTTTCTTCATTTTGGGCATGCCTTGGGTCAGTTTTGTTTGGTTGCACCCCGGGGCGAGCGAAGGGCCATGCGTGAAGTTGGCAGTGCTCTTTTAATTTACAAAACTACATAGAATAATAATTAGAATTCTTGATCAAATGATTATGGATATCTGAAACAACAAATTATACTTTTATCATCGATCTACGACCATATAACATACAAGTACCTACACGTATGATGACGATGCACTCTGACCCGATGGCTCGCGCTCGATCCAGCATGGTTTACACTGTCCCTACCCGCTTTTATCACAAGCACAGGGTCTAACCAATGCACCACTCGACTACAGTCTACAGTGGCTTTAAAGCCACTGTACACGGTGATCATTTATAATGTCCCCCCCTCTTAACTTTTCTGTTTTTTGCATTAGATAAAAATGTTAAATACAAAAGTTGTGCAGAATAATATAAGCTATTTATATATATACAAGGTGTTGCAGAAATGAGTGACAGGTTAAAGTTATATCTTTTTAAATGAAATACCCTGTATATTATTTATTTTTTAGAATCTCCTAAAAATCCTGAATATTTTTTCTATAACATGTCCTATACCTAAATGTAATAGTTTTCAACATATTTGCATTTTAACTAAGCGGTTACATTCAAAGATAAATATTCTAGATTCCAGTTCTTAGGTGGCTGTGAATTAGGCAACTCTACAATACGAGACCACTAATTAAAATGCGAATATGTCAAAAACTATTACATTTAGGTATAGGACATGTTATAGACAAAATATTCAGAATTCTTAGGAGATCCCAAAAATTAACAATATACAGGGCGTTTCATTTAAAAAAAAATAACTTTAACCTGTCACTCATTTCTGCAACATCTTGTATATATATAAATGTATTCTACAAATAGCTTACATTATTCCGCCCAACTTTTGTATTTAACATTTTAGTCTAATGCAAAAAACAAAAAAGTTAAGAAAGGGGGACATTATAAATGATCACCGTGTACACTAGACCCATGATACTAGTACTATCATGCCTAGACTTGTTGAAAGTAATCCACTGGACCGTGAACATTACTTGCATTCTCGACTGACGCATGCACACTACTTGTCATAATGGTTTATAAACCATGATTGCTAGAGGCAAATTTTAGCCTGGATAAATAAGTAAATGAAATGAAATTCATAATTTGTTTCAACCATTCTCAAATTTAAAAATTTTACTAACTTAAGCGTCTGAACCAATGAATAAGCGTATAACTTTATATCATCAAGTATTTATAATTAAATAGAGCTACCTACAGACTTAAAATGTAGAATAATCATGTTTAAAAAAAAAATAACAGAAAAGTAAAAACTTTATTTTGTGCCCTGTGTAAAATTAACTGAATATCCACCTGTGCTTGGATCTTGAGTAAGCTTAAAGTTATCAGTAGACAGTCCAAATGGTCTTAGAATGACATTACCCAGATCTTTCAATTTTCCTAAAAAAATATATATATAAGGAAATTTGAATTAGATAGAGTGCAACTTGGATTTATAGATTGAAAACATAATTATAACATAGACATCATAGCATGACATCACAGCATAAATTATCAAATGATTTGCATTTTAACTAAGTATGTATGCTGTGCTTACGTTATGTCCTAGCCTTTAAATCTAGCTTAAGCAGTTTAGAGTTTTATTTATTTCATATTGATTTTCTTATATGTAGGAACACTACTGCAATAGGAACTAACTTGTGATAATTCTAAGAATCGTAATAGGAATAAAGCATCCTACACTTAGTAATGCACATTTCAGTTTAAGCAATAGGTATTAAAAATCTTACCTAACATTTCTTCTTTTAACTTTTCGTTTTTGTCATTTCTCATTGGGGGTAATCTCACTTGGGCACTGAGTGCATCATTATTCCCAGGATCAAGTTCTATTATTTTATTATAGTCTGCCAAACTCTCATCCAATTTATCAGTGTCTTCATATAATTTTGCTCTTCTTAAATATGCTTTCAAATAGGTATTATTTAATTCTATTGCTTTGGTGCAGTCCTCAATGGCACTTTGCTTTCTGTCCAATTTTGCTAAAAGTTTTAAATCATATAACTAAAAAAAATGGTTGTAATCTTTAAATATCTACTTGAAATATGGTTAAAAAAAATTAAACATTATCTTTTTCAGTTTTTCTGGAGATCTAATGCAAAAATGTTCTGCAAGCAATATACATGCATGAAATTAACATGGCTGCTTCAAAAATTGATAATCGTAAATTAAGACAACTAATTGAAAATTTTATTTTCCAAAATTTCGGGGAATTATGTACTTTTAAAACAGGTAGATACTAAAATTTCATGTACCTAATATTGTTTTCCACTACTATACTTAATATCAACCATTCGTGTATCTTAATAGCTAGCATTATTGCAAAATATGCTAATAATTAATGCTTATATTATAAAAATATTTTGTAGATATATTAGCAGTGAGAAAAATTGTATATTAACCATGGTATAGACAACTAATATTGTCTTCACATCTTAAATCCCTCATCGCTCACTCCTTCAGATTTAAAATAGATGCTCAGGTAATAATAGTGTTTGTTGAAACCTTGACCAATAATAAACTATTACTAAGTAGTTTGCATTATTATACACAGGAATAATCAAATAAAAAAATACTTGGATAATACATTATACATTTAATAATTCAATTCTCTTAATTGTTAAAAAATAAATGACCTATTAGCTCTTAGTATCAAATCGTAAATATTAACCTTTTGAAGCTCCTCGGTTCGCATACAACACTGCCCTATCAGATTCAAACTTCAGCGGACAAATTCTGAGCCCGTCAGTATAAAAACCAATAGATTCTAAATATCGCTCTTGCTTAAATTCTTTATTTCCTAGAATTTTATAATTTAATGCATTTTTATGATGCTCCAACTTTTCTTCTTCTGAGAGGGTAAGCTCGGAATCTTTTAATTTTTCTTCATCTATAAAGTCATCAGCTACTAGACCCGTTGACACCTCCGAATCGGAATTATCAAAATCTTCTGGTATACCCGTGCTTTCTGAGGAATTATTTAAGGTTTGTTTAATATCTACGTTTCTTGACTTACTATCATTATCTAGGGATAAATTATTTGTTAAATCATCAGTTATTTCATCGATAATTTGTTCATTGGTAGGCACATCACAAGAATTATTAGAGCTAGCCATCTTTCACATATCCTAGAAAAGTGTGGATATACAAGAACATTACAACATAATAAGCTTGTTTAAATCAAACAAAAATAACTCAAAACTCAACTCAATTTTTTTTTCATAAACAGATCCAGGTTAGGATTTAAATTTAAATGTCAAGTGTCACAATGACAGGTAAAAGTAAATTCTTGCACAGAAGCAGCGTTGGGAATGCTAGTACAATCGTACTATTTCTAGTACATTTTTGTTTCGAAAGTACGTTAGTACATCTTTTTGCAAAATCGGGAAATCTAGTACATTTTAACATCTCGTGGAAAAAAATCCAGAACAATTATTATTGGCACTCCAATGCGTTCGCAATTATATTTACGGATTACAGCTATCGTTATTTGAACGAGAGTTCCCTTTTGTTTACTTAGACTGGAGGCATCGCCGCGTATCGCGTTTTAAAAGCGCCCCCTGGTCGACTTACAGACTTATCACTCGGTCGGGGAAGCCAATGTATCGGGGAAGCACTGATGGCTCGGGGAATTACCGCCGGTCCGGGGAATGGCCGCCGACCCGGGGAAATACCACCGTTGCGGGGAATTACCTATTATTAGTATATATTATGCGTGATCCATGCGTGTATTTTTATAGTATTCAGCTCTGACTGCTCTGAGAGCCTATCAGAATTTTGAATTTGTTGTCAGTGGCCGATATAAGTCGAGTCGCGGTTGCGCAGCGCGAAGTGAGAACCAAACAACGTTGTCGTTATTGATTATACAGCTATTGTCGTCATCTTGTCAATGGAAATAAAAATCGTAACTTTTGAATGTGCGTTTACCGCTTTAGATTTTGAACAATTGTGGTTAGGACTAGTTGAAAGTTTGATTGGTTTGTGATCGTTTTAGTTATTTGAATTTGTACTGTAATAAGAAGCTAACTCGAAGCTAACGAAACAATGGACAGGTACGTTATTTTTCATCTGATATAGTAGCTGCTTACGAACAGCAACTGCTCACTTCCTCATCTGATTTCAAGAAAACTAACTGAGTCACCGAGTGTGGCTGAGGATTTGACACAAAAGTAAGAATTTTACCTTCCCCTTGCGAATTTTTAACTGGGATTTCTTAGTTAAAAAAGTTGCCGCCGGAAGGTTGCCTCGAAATACGTTTTTGAATTTGTGACGTTTAATATTTTGGGCTGAAGTTATAATTTACATTATTTGTTGTGTAATCGTAGGTACTAATAATGGAGGGAGTTGTTACAAATTATTTTTATTGATTTTTTATGCTCTTTTTCTTAACTTCTAATAAATATAGTGCTAGGTATTCGAGGTAAGATTGACAGTTAAAATTAAATTAGTCACTTTTAAAATTCTTTATCACATTGGTTGTAAAAATTAATAATCAAAGGGTACCTTTTCCAGATCCAAAAGTAAGAATTAATTTTTAAAAAATTAATGACGTGAATGTATCCTTAGACCCAGATTGCGCCCTAGATCAGCGCAAACAAGCTCAGGTCAGAAACTAATTTTAACTTAGATCAGGAAGTTGACTTGTTTGTTAGTAACTATTATCTTCATAAGCGTACCCTTTCCTATCACAATTACAAAGAATTTTATTTGTCCATCAGATTCGTGGTAAGAAAAGCCAAGTTCAATCCACAAGAAAATGTTATTGCTTCTACTAGTAAAGCAACATAGTCAGATTTAATAAGGGAGCCTCGACCGTCCACTTCACCTGAGACAAACATTGGAGATATACAAGGTTCTCAAGATTCCAGCGATACGGATAACGCAACTAAGGAGCAAGTATCCAAAAAGAAAAAAAACAACAAGCAAACATTTTCAGAGTCATGGCTCCAAGAAAAGAAATTTCGTACATGGTTGACCAGAAATCCTAAAAAAGCTACTGAAGCGTTTTGCCAGCTCTGTTCCAAGACAATTGTAGCCAGTATCACCCACTTAAAAAGGCGCGAGCAATCATCCATGCATAAGAAAAGAGCAAAGTCCGCTGAAGAGACTCCACGAGTTGAAGAGTTCCATAATGAAAAAAAGACGAATAAAATTGCAATCCAGGTAAGGGAAGCAGAGTTGAAAATGGTAGGGTTCATAGCGGAACATAATTTGTCTTTTTCTGTTTTGGATCATCTACCAAAATTTATTACATCAGTATGTCCGGACTTGACAATTGCTAAAAGTGTTAAATTGAATAGGAAAAAGGGAACTGCAATTTGTAAAGACGTTATGAGACGCGAAAATTTATTTCTTTTATGTAACAAATTAAGGAAATCTAAATTCTCCTTAATTATTGATGAAAGTACAGATGTCTCGACATCTAAAAGTTTGGTAATGGTTGTACGTTATTATGACAACTTAGCTAATAATGTTCGTGATAGCTTCTTGGCTCTGCTTAAAATGGAAGATGCAACTGCAAATGGTATTTTCAATTCCATTGCAAATTTTTTTGAAGAGCATAAAATTCCTGGGCAAAA
>MU192026.1:17806-31857 GCA_016904865.1 Pissodes strobi
TAGAAAAATGCATCATTATTCATACTTGTGGTGTAAATATTTGAAATTTACGTAAAATTTACTATATATATCGTGAGTTTCATTATATTTTGAGATCATTTAGTATATTTCCTGGAGCTTGGATGCAAACATAGACTCCCTTGTCTATTGTTAAAATGTCATCGTTTCGGAAAATTTACAATTATTGTGAAAAAATGCATCATTATTCATACTTGTGGCGTTAATATTTGAAATCTACGTAAAATTTACTATACATATAGTAAGTTTCACTATATTTGGAGATCATTTAGTATTTTTTTTCTGGAAACTGAATGCAAACATAGAGTTTTGGTACTTCCTTGAAAAGTCCATGGTTTCGAAAAATACTTGATTGTAGGAAAATGCATCATTATTCATACTTGTGGTGTAAATACTTGAAATCTACGTAAAATATACTATACATATAGTAAGTTTTACTATGTTTCGAGATCATTTAGTATATTACCTGAATAGTGAATGCAAACATAGTCTCCTGTGTATATTGTTGAAATGTTTATATATTCGGAAAATTTACAATTATTGTGGAAAAATGCATCATTATTCATACTTGTGGTGTAAATATTTGAAATCTACGTGAAATTTACCAAACATATGGTAAATTTCACTATTATTTGAGATCATTTAGTATTTTTTTCTGGGGACTGAATGCAAACATAAATATTATTCCATAGATTAGGAAAATTCTTAATTATTATACTTGTGGTGTATATTACGTTCAATAGTCTGATTTGGGTAATACCCGCAAAACTAATTTTGGGCAACAAATATTTTTCAAACCCGAAATTGTACTTTTATGCGGCTATTGAGCGTTACAAAATAGTCAGAACTAGTTTTGCACATTTTGAATTGCGCAAGACTAGTTTTGCACATTTCTGAATGACCAATACTAGTTGTGCTTGTTTTATTTACAAACGTCCGAACCCGAATGAATAAGAAGTAGGGTTAGTTTGGGTTAGGTTGGGTTAGTTTGGGTTAGGTTGAGTTTCCAGAAAAATGGAAGATTGCCAAGCTTGCACTGATGGTAAAATTAAAAAAGACCCCAAATGAGGAAACTAAGTACAGACCCTTATGCACTTAACACCTGCAGCAAACTATTAGAGCACCTAATTCGCAACAGGCTGTATGATGACCTAAACCTAAACGAAACCCTATAAGATAGACAGTTTGGCTTCAGACCAAAGAAATCTACTACAGATGCTATCAATAAGGTGACAGAAATCCTGAGAAACGGAATACAGAAAAAGAGTCACAGACATAGAAAAATAGGAGCCTTGATAACGCTTGACATCAGGAATGCTTTTAATACGGCACCGTGGAAAGAAATAGTGACAGAACTAGAAAATCGAGGAACGGTACCATATTTAAGAATGGTTATTATGAGCTATCTCACAATTAGAAAAGTTATACTAGAAGCAGAGGACCAGACAACAGAAATAAATAGGACGTGTGGCGTCCCACAAGGCTCAATGCTAGGACCTATCCTCTGGAACATGCTATATGACGGCTTCTTAAGGATCGAACAACCGGAGGGAGAAATCCTGGTCGGTTATGCGTATGACGTCGCTATGGTGATTCTGGGCAGAGACACATGGAAGAAATTCAGTTAAAAATGGATATTGCGATGATGGGCATCAACGAGTGGCTACAAGCAAATCACCTACAACTGGCAGTAGAAAAGACAGAGCTAGTGCTGGTGACCTTAAAGAGGCAACCCCTACGGGAAACGTTAAAGTCCTAGGCGAGGAAATAAATCAAAAGATGCCATTTAATACCTTGGAGTATGGATTGACAGGAAACTGTGCTTGACGACCCATATAGAAAAAAACAGTAGCTAGAGCAAGCCAAACAAGCATGGCACTGGCTAGAATAATGCCGAACACAGGAGGCCCTCAGGCAAACAAGCGGAAAGAACTGGCGGCAGTGACAGTTTTCCACTGCCCAAACTGGGTTTAAGAGAGAGAATCATGCTATCAAAATATTGGTACGAGGCTCACACCAGAGAGCATTATCACAAAAATGATAGAGGACAACCATAAATGGGATGGACTAAACAGGATAATAGAGAATATAATGAGACGAAAGAGCGAGGAAGAGAGGGATTATGAATATGAATACGACTAGACGAAATGGCACTCCCACCATCTGAAGTAATGGGGGATGAACAGAGAGGACAGGGTTTTAGTCGGTCGGTGACCCTTGGATAAGGGCGCTAACCCAACATACCCCCGTCACATGCCAAAAGACCAACGGGGTAGTCTGACATGCAGATTTCCTAAACCCCTTTTAAAAAGAGGGTTAAGTTGGGTCATTGGGTTAGGTTGGGTTAGTCTTGAATGTACAAAATTAGTTTTGTACAATTCAAATTGCGCAAAACTAGTTCTGCTTATTTAGTAACGCTCAATAGCCGTATTATAAGAGTAGAATATCGGATTTTGGAATTATTCGTAGCGCAAAATTAGTTTTGCACATTTTTTTCGAACATTACCCGAATACGAGTATTGTGCGTAACATAGATATTTCAAATCTTCGTAAAATTTACTATACATATGGTAAGTTTCACTATATTTTCAAATCATAATCAGTATTTTTTCTGAGGACTAAATGCAAACATAAACTTTTGGTCCATCATTGAAAAGTCCATGGATTCAGAAAATTCATAATTGTGGAAGAATGCTTCATAATTGATACTTGCCATATAGATACTTGAAATCTACGTAGAATTTGCTATAGATATGGTAAATTTACTATTTTTTCAGTTTGTTTATTGTTTTTTCTGAGGAAGGGAATGAAAGCAATGGGTACAGAAGAATAGTATCTGGCAATGTAGACATTGATGAGTTAAATAGAGACATAATGGAAGCTATTAAATAAGTAGAAAGATAAACTAGAAAAATTCAAAGCTAAGTGACAAACCTAAAAACATTATGAAGGAAAGAAGAGGATTACAATAAAAATATGACATAAAATTTCCGAGACTAAAGCAACTGAACAAACAACATTGACGCCACCCGCAACGATATTCGAACATCTAGTTCTGAAATTATTGAAAAATACATTGAAGAAGTAGATTCAATTCAAGTGGAAAAAGGAGCTCTGTATACTGGGAAAACATCCGACAAACAAGCGGATCTCAAGGGGGGAAATTTCGAAAAACACAATCTATGAGATTTAGATGCCAATTTCTGGAACGAAGAACAATACATTCCCAGAAGAGGATGAAGTGGTTATTGAAGCTATTAAATTGAGGAGCGATGGGCAATGGCAAATCGCAAGATGCTTCTTAACGGATGTCTTATGCAAGGCAAAATTCTACTACAATGAATACTGATATATAAGAAATTCTATCAGTCTTACCAATTACGGCCCTATTAGCTTGCTGTCATATGTCTACAAGCTGTTCACACCAATTATTACAAATAGCTCTTAGCTCTTTGGCCCAAGTTTTGAAGAACCTTATAGAACTTTCCAACAAATTCCTCGTTCTGATATTTGTGGACCGTGAAAAGGCCTTCGACACCATAAATCAATAACAGGTGTTAAAATCATTGTCCGACAATAGGACTACAGTAGAGCAGATGAATAAAGACGTTTGACAAGTTTATAGATTTAAGACTTACAGATGACATAGTTATAATACTAGATCATGCTTAAACAACTAAAAACTGCTCTTCATAACGTCGGACTAAAAAATAGTCTGTTGAAAGCTCAGTTGATGATTAATATGGTGTTAAATGATGACGTGTATGTGGACTGACATGAGCAACATTTGGAAGTCTAAGCAGTGGACGAATCTGGGCTGATAAAGATGCTTTTTATTTATTTACGTCCAATTAGATATTTTTAGATCAGTAATGATTGCCGCATTTGATCAATCGTCTTGTTCAACGAAATACTTTCCAAACAACTGTCTTCAACCATTTAGGTTTAAATCATTTGCCGATTCTTTCTGGCATTTGACCGTCACGAAATGCTTTTCAACTAATTGCGTTCAGATCAACAATAACTATCCTTTAGACCAACTATGGTTGCAATTGGTCAACGGTGTCATTTGACGAAATATGTTTCACACAAATCTGATTTGTCATCGGACTAACTGTTTATAGACAGAATATTTTTGAACAACCATCTGGCAAATTGCATAAGGAAAATGGCAAATCGAAAAGGAAAATTGTATGTAAAATGATCGATTGTTTTAAAATCCAGTCATATATTTAACACTAAGGGAAATTGCTGATTTTATACGAGGTACGACAAACTTTCCATATGGATTTTTTAAGGAAGCGTCTCAGAAGACTTTATGAAAAGAGATGTCAATACATCGGCGATTTTTTGTTAAATTCATGCAAATGCAGGCCTTCAAACCGAATTATCGGTAATTTTAGATGCGCTCCAGTTATTATTCTCACGCTCATGTTGAATGCAACGGCAACAATTAATCACATTCTCTTAACAAGAATTATTCTACTTTGTTCCCCGCTACATCGCTGCGTCTTTACGGAGTCTAGTGCCTCGAGGGCAGTCATAACTCTCTCTTCTAGCACCTTTTATGTTGTTGAGCGAAACCTCCTAAGGGCCATTTGTATAAAGACCTACTAAACCCGACTTAGACGTGCCCAATTTATTTCCATGTCTGTGTTCCATTGTGTGTTAAACGGACTACTCCTAATATGTGTATATAAGCTCGAACAAATTGTATATGTATCGTTCTTGTATCACTAGAGTTACATGCATACCATTAATTACTTTAGAAATTGAATATAATGTCGCTCAGAATGTATATTTTTGGTGATTAAATGAAAAATAATAAATTTTAGTCTTCGACTGGATTTTTTTTTAAATCTTGCATTATTCAAACTTTTATAGGTTTTTGGAAAGTCTACATGGAATATGATAAATTTGAAAAGTTCAATAACGTTTAATATTTTTGATGATACGGTAACAACAATACCTTGACTAATTAACGACTATACTGGAATGGACTAATATTGTCTCTGTGTTTCGGCCGAGGCTCAACTTGTTGCTCTTGCATCAATCTAATGACGTCGTGTTTCGCGGGAATTGGATAGGACATCCCCGTATGCGTCCAATTAGTTCAATTAACTGTGGCATAATACTATTAAATAGTTCCTTCGCTTGCCGTGACCGTAACTAAAGGTAAATTTGGCGTAATTAAATTGTACATAATTAGAACCGTTTATGTTTGCAGGATTGATAGAATCGATTACCTTATCTACATATAGACCGATACGATAATGCAAAAACTACACGATCCATTATTGCAGAGAAATTTTTTGTTTTATGATTGCTGTCAACGTTAACTATTTGTTTTTTATTTAATGAAACACCCTGTATAGTTGTATCAAAATTTGAAATTTTGCTCCTGCATTATCGATATAATTAATAGGCCATTTGCCTAAATATGATTGTTTTTCAAACGATAAGACGATACGTGAAACCATTCCTGTGGCTAGGAATGAAATGGACCCTTCTAGTGAGATAACCCAACTCTTTAAAATACCTTTTCATTAGACCTGATACATTCATTTTTGAGACGACACCCTATATATGTATATAGACTCTATCATTTTCTGCCCAGCGGACCATTTTCTCTCACTTTCCGTCATCTCGTTTATCAGATTACCATCCGTCAAAGCAATGCCTAATTCTATGCCTGCTGCAATTTGGTATCCACGCCATCGTGGACACACAAAAACTGTATGATGTACCGTGTCTACCTGATTGCAGTAAATACAATTGTTGAAAAATGCGAAACTAATCAAACCTCAGATATAAACCAGCCCTAATATCTTGACAGACAGTGTCACTGTCAGGTAATCGAGAAGTCGAGCTAATATAGGTTGTTATCGGTCCGGCAATTTATGTTTAATTAACGTTTTGTTCGTATTTATATATTACAATCATTTTGATGTTATCATATTGTTCTTCAGTTGAGTAAAGAGTGTTTAAGTACCCGGGCTGTATTATTTATTGACAACAATGATTGTCTGTTTTCCTCTGTCTTTTAGTGTAAGCTCTAAAAGACCCAAGATCCGTGAGAGCGTGGCTAATGAAGTAATTTACTCTCCGATGTTTACAGTCTAGCCACTTACGTATATCCGAAATTAGCCTCTTCTTCCACTGTTTCTTTTCCGAGTTCTTTTCCCAATTCCGTTGCCATGCAGTCCTCGTTCTGTTTCCTGAATCTGTTTATATTCTCGTCCCACTGTCCGATACATACGTTCTTTCAACATGAGGTCGATCGGTGGCACTCCCGTGATCACTTGTAGCGCCACTATGGATACCGTTCTGTAACCACTAGATACTCTTAGAAGTACTTTCCCCTGTAAATTTTCCAAAATTTGTTGGTACTTTTTTATCCTATTCACGTCGTGCCAGATCGGTGCTCCGAATGGAGCGTAAAAAAGTAGCTTTTTGTCACTAGTCGGGCCTCCTATATTGGGCATAAGTCTTATGAGAGCTCCTAATTTTTCTTCCCCCTGCTAGCTACATCTGTCACATGTTCTCCGAACGCCATGTTTCCTCCAATTCAAATGCCGATATAATTCACTACTTTGGATGGATTTATTCTTGTGTCTCCCATTTTAAAGCAAATGTTCCTTCTGTCTTTTCGGCCCCTAAGTATCACCGCCTCAATCTTCTCAGCAGTCCGCTCAAGGTGATTATTTGCCATCCACCTACTTATCACAGATAAAGTTTCATTTACTTTCCTCACTAAAGTTCCCTTGTGTCCTGCTCTGACGACTATTGCCAAATCATGGGCAAAATCAATTGACGTGACTCCTTCCGGGTATTCTTCTTTCGCAACTGGAGCGTAAAATGCTTTCCAGAGGAGGGGTCCAAGAACTGACCCTTGGGGGGATTCCCGCTGACACCGTTATCTCCCCCGTCCCACTGATAAGTCGTCTATCGACAAAATAGTGCCACACCACATTTAGCAGGTAAGAAGAACTTTTCCGTCTGTCCAGCTCTTTTAAAATAAGGCCCCACGTGGCAGAATTAAAAACATTCCGCACAGCCAGGGTCACCAGAGCGCACCATCTTTCGCCCTATCCGCGACACTTCGTCTCCTTCCCAATATTCATCACTCTTTGTACTGCTTGAATAGTGGACTTCCCCTTACGCCAGATCGCCTCCCGCTTCTATTTCACTATCTAGTCTGCCCTTAATTAAGTTTTCGTAGAGTTTCCCAAGGGTGTTCATAAGGCACAATGGTCTATAAGCGTTCGGTTTCCCCGCCTTAGTAATCACGACTAGCTTCGCAATTTTCGAATCAAATGGAATTAATGGGAATTCCTTCATCATTTTGAGCACTACATCTGGTACCGTTTCTACCATCTCCTTCACTGCCTCCGGTGGTATATCGTCGGGGCCGGGTTCCCTACCTAGTTTCATTTTATCGCCGGCCTTCATGAGCTCGTTTTCAGACAACTCCCTGGCATCTACTCCTTCCATTCTATCGAGCAGTCTGACATGTCTCGTAGGGAAGATTACACTTACGAACACATCCCTCATGGTTTGGAAGCTGGAATGGTGGCCCACGGGACTTAAGTTTCCTCATGACTATTTTAAAGACCTGCCCCCTTATCTTCGTTCAATTCATCGCAGAGATTTTTCGATTGTGTCTTCTTTTCGCGTTTGATTAACTTTTTCAACAGCTTCCTCCGTTCTCTATATTCCTCCCATAATCTTTCAGTCAGCTCGCAACGACCGTTTTTTCCATTTCACTCTTATGTAGCCGCCTCGCCGATATGCAGGTTTCCCCGTGTTCCCTTATTTCATTTGTTCACCAGTATGGTACGTTGGTCGTTACTGCGGTGCTCGCTCCATCGCCTGCAAACCTATAGGAGTACCTCAAGATCCTGGACAAATCACTCACCTCCCTTATCGCAGTTCTATTAATTTCTTGCAGCATCCAAACCAAACGAAACGAACCCAAACTAACCCAAGGCATGCTCTTAAACCTTCAACATAACATAAAAAAGCATGTCTTGCCACTGGAATCGAACCGGACCGCCGCGCCACCGCCGTATCAGAAACACAGCGTTGAACCACTAAGACACGAGGCACACTGAGAGCAATTTCCTGGACCATAAAGTTATCTACATATTTGTTAAATGTGTGTTCACGCAAGCCCAGGACTTATCAGGCGAAAGGACTCATGTTAATAGTATATGCGTGATGTGATCATCACGCCACACAGAGCCGACAGCGCGGGATCCTCGACTGCGATTAGAGTTCACGGAAATTTAGGGATCTCTATATTATTTTGATCAATATCATCATTTAGATAAAAATGTACAGTACTAACGTTGAGATTGCTTTATCTCGGTGAATATATTTTGGTTAACATGGATTTTGTGGAACTATTGATTATTATAGTAATCCCGAACTTCCCCCAGACGCTCAAAAAAAGAGGACAGGGTCCGGGGAAAAGAGGACGGATGGCAACCCTATATATGTATATATTTTGAGACACCCTTTATACATGTAAAAGATAAATCAAGTCATAAATTGAAGTCGAGTTTTTGGCGAGGTTTTTTGAAGGATATCCGAAAGGTATTGCTCGAGAACAGAAAATAAAGAGTCAGAAGCCAGCGGAGTGTACGGTTTATTTTGGTGAATTGTTTTGCTTCTGTGTTGCAATATGTCATTGCAAGTCGGTAAAATGAAACTTATAATATTGTCATTAACATAATTTGTACCATTATATATCTTATACTCATTGATAATTCATATTTGATGGCATAACATATGTATATATTTTGATATTGTTATTAACATAATTTGCATAAATATTTCTTCTATTTTCATGGATAATTAATATTTGATGGCATAACGTGTGTAGGTATATATTTTGATATTTTTATAAACATAATTTGCATAAATGTTTCATTTATTCTCATAGATAATTTATATTTGATGGTATAACCTGTGTATATATAAATTTAATGAAATCGTTTTATGCTGTGAATAACACTGTATTGTTTGCTGTTTTTTCGTGCTGGAATTTTAGTTTCAGTATGACTGTGATTGTAATGTAAGTAAGGGACTTGATGAATCCACTAACATTTTCCTCCCCTGACTGAGCGAATATCCTAGCTATAAATCGTGAGCTTGCGAGCAAGGCACCCTGAGTCGTTCTTTTAACAAATGTTATATTTTCAATGATTTACTTTTGTATGAGACCTATGTGAAATTTAAATTAACATTAATTTGTAACCTTGATTTTGACTTGATGCCAACTGCTTATAAGCCCCCGAAATGATAAAAGATCTGTAGCCTGTGCACAATTACACAGAATAAAACCATATTATTCGAAATTGAAATATATTATATCGAAATTACTATTAGTAATAAGCAACAGTAAAGGTATAAGCTATTTGAATCGTTCTTCCGTATCCTACAATCTTCAGCCTACAAGAGAAATACTATTCAATCACAAAAGTGTTTACATAATATAATCAATCGCTAACCAATGACGAAGGAAATATATATTAATCGGCCTGCAGGTCTTACTAGAGATATTGGCTCAATTTGCAACTATAGCTGAGTAGCCTCCCGTATGGGACCTCAGTACCTGCTGGCGACGTCTGGCTAACTAATACTAAACTCTTCAGTTTTGAATGTATTGTAGTATTGTCACAAGTGTGGAAAGACAAATTGTGGTACGGGAGACAGTAATTTAATTCATTAAAATACTAATAGATTATACAGCATAATTCGGTTTAGGAATTTAGATCGAGGGTTTCTCTGCCGTACTCTTTCCCCTCGTGAATTCCAGGCTGAGTCCGGCACGTTTTTCTTTAATAAATTAGGCGTATTAGGAATCTGTGGTTTCATTTACATGACGCACCTTTCCCTCAAGTTTCCCTAAATGTGTTTCGTTGAAACGCATAATGAGTGAATAAAATTGTGCAAGATATAAAAATAACACAACGTAGGGCTTGGTTTTCTTTTTAATCTATTTTGACGATCAGTGGTAAGATAAAGGCAAAACACAATTTTACTTATCTGATTCAACTATCTTGAATAGACCTGGGTACGTTATACTACACTACGATAAAAAGGGCAGCGGTTCAGTAAAAACAAAAATCTGAAAGAATGTGCCATTATTCAAACTGCTGATATGATTGTTCGAGATTTACAAACAATTTCATAGAGAAGTGCCAAGTTTCATAACTTTTCGAGATTGTTTAGTAATTTTTCTCATAATGTGAATAGCAATATAGATCTTAGACAATCGACGGTGAATGTAATGGTTGGAAAAATAGGAAATTCTGACAGAATTTTGGTAGAGCCTGGTTCTGGGTGTGCTCTATTAAAGAGCATATGGATGAGAGCTTCTAGCTCGTCGTGTGGAACGAACAAAGCTGGCACTGGATGGAAACAGAGTCGTCAGTTCGATCGAACACCTTCCGTGATAATATCGGTAAAAAAGGGAGAGATCACCCACCATCTGCCTATGTTCCAAGGTGTGAAGGGAACGAATCAGTGTTTCGTCGTTAATAAGTCTAACAACTCGGTTCTGGATGGAGTCTTATGTCCGGTTTCTGAAGTACCAGATCTTTTGTATAAAGTTATGAAGCCTATAATTACTATGGTTACAATTGTCTTAACAATCGTTGTCATAGGAAATATTTGAAGAATAAAGTTATTCATATGTTCAGAAACTGGACATAAGAGCGCTAGAGTATGTTTGGGAGCAGAACTCCAAATGTGAGACCAATACTCCAGAGTAGGTCTGATTTGCGTTTTATAGAATGTAAGCAGCTGATGGGAGCTGAAGTATTTTTTGGCACGGAAAAGTGCACCCACGCTTGGCGAGACCTCGGACATGCTCATCCCATGAAAAGTTAGTGCTTGCCATTATTCCAAAAAGCCAAAGATTGGAAGATGGAGAAAGGATTTCCTTTTCCATGATGATATCAAGATAGTTTCCCTTGGTTTTTCTCCAGGAGAACACAGCAGTCTGTGTCATTTTGGCATTGAAGATTACAAGATCGTTGGATTCCCATTCAAGAATTGTGTTTAAGTCTCGATTGATTGAGTCAGTCTGATGTCTTCTTAGTTGTCCCAGAGTGGCCGATAATAATGGTTTGCTAGAAGAAAGGGATGATACTGTGACATTCCGTTTTGGTCACTAATGATAACCTGTTGTTAGTGAATTTTTAGGATGCCCCTGATACTATTCCTGCTTCCACTCGAAGTACGAAATTTATTTCCGATATTAAATTCGATTTTATATCTTTCTCGCGTGACCTTAAAGAATCCGTTTCATTGGTGCGTCGAGAAACGTCGCAACGTAATTTCCTGCGCGCTGACTTCACCTTGCGAAGCGTGAGACGCCCCTGGTTTGGCTCCGTAGGTATGGGTCCTTTGCTAGTCAAGCTTTTCTGTAGGTGTATCGATTTATTTTAATCTGGTTTAAGCCCAGAAATGCTAGTTGGATTTCATCGACAACCCACGTAGAAATTTCCGCATCGGCAATTTCGATTCGTTCTCGTTAGTTTTAGTGCCGTAGATGCAGGAATAATTCGCCAGGCGAGGATTTTGGAATTGGCTTTGTCTGGTGTAGGCCGCCATTGTGGTACTTCGCGTTTTGTGTAGCGTAGTCCTGCCCTCTTGTGAACAGGTAAGTTTTCTTTAATAATTGCAGATGTTTTGCGTTTTTCGTATCTTAATTAATTGTATTGCTGTACTATTTCGCATTTCATTCATATCGGACTCGATTTAATAGCTTAATTGATCAGCGTGACGTCATCTTAATTAGAGGTTGAGGTTTTTTTTTATTATTCGGATGGCCTAGTTTATTTTTTAATAATTATCGAATTTGTAACTTATTAGTGTGCCACTTTGTAATGAATATCTATCTATACAGAAGAGTATCCTGTGGACATCAGTTTGACATAGAAGGTTTAAAACTTGAAAATTTACTGGTTACAGTAGATATAATCAGAACTTAAATAAATAATTACTGTTACTCAAGATATCTCCTTTCTTTACTTTGAGATATGAAATTCAAAAGAAATTATGATTGAAATTACAAATTTAAAAGAAAATTATAAAAAAAAAATATAAAACTTGTACAACATCAAATAGAAAATAACTAGATTTTTATACAAAAAATAGAAAAAGCGAGGTACAACCTCTCTTAAACAAGTCTAATGACTTCAGATAAGTAATTTCTTTACTTAATCTATAAATATGGCCCTTGGCACATAAACAACAATTTGACGTAAATTACGTCTCAATTAATCAAAGATAGAGATAAGATAATTACTATCTCGCTTTGAGATAGGAACTTAGGAAAACGATAAAGAAAAAATAAACCAGGTAAATTTACACACATGTGCTTAAACCTCTTTCATATCCAATATAAAGCCGGTACACCATTGATCAAACATGACACGATAAGTGATAATAATTATTATAGTTTGACGTTACAAATAAACTGAAAGATTAATGAAATAAGCCTGAAAAACTGTGATCAACAATACTACTAAAGAAAATTCAGCGAAATTCTACTCAAATTCAATTAACCACCTTTTACAGGAACATATAAAAAGCGCTTTGAGAATCTCCCCGGTAATACTGTTCAATTTAACTGAAAATATGTAAGATCATATGTATGACCAAACGATGAAATAATTACGTTCTCTATATATTTGGACCTACTACCAACTACACTAGATAAGCCCGTTTCTTAACAGATGGCATTCCCACAATCAAGCGATCTGCACCGACATCCATAAATTATAGATACAAATCTGCGTACCTATTCTCCTTAAAGTTAATTGTGCAACATACATCCATTCATAGGTATGTGTCACTGCCGATCATTATACCGAGCATTGAAAACAATTGATAAATAGGTAGAATTAATTGAGCGAATAGACTGATATTTGATAGCACATATACCGTTACAAATTAACCGTTTTCATTCATATCGGACTCGATTTATTAGCTTAATTGGTCGGCGTGATGTCATACTAATTAGAGATTAATTAATGCTTATGGGCTTTTAATGCTCGGATGGCATAGGTTTTGTTTATTTCCTGGGTTTCATGCTTGATTCATTAATCGTTTTTTTTTTTCATTTCGGACTCGATTTAGTAGCTTAATTAGTTGGCATGACGTCATAGTAATCAGAGATTGATTAAGGCTTTTGGTTTTTCATATTTGAGCGAAATAGTCATTATTATTTATTCACGGGGTCTTGCGATTAGCCTAATTAGTCGTTTTTATTTTATTTTTGACGAAATGTAATGTAGATTTTCGATAATTTAGTAGTTTAATTTATTTGATCTTTCCGGAGCGGTTTAGCAGCAAGTGTAAAATTTAACATTGATTTCTATGTTGCTTTATCACAGGCATCTATTGTCTACAGCAATAAGTTGCAATTAATTCTAAAACTGCTAATTTAATGGAGTTTATTCTGTTATCGAAGTTAGAATTGATGCAATGGGGAATTATTGTTTTTATCTTTGATTGCAATTAACTTCTAGTGCTTTACCCTTGCAAGTACTTGCGCCCACTTTATCTCTGCGGTTTACTTGATTACGATCCCGCACGGTAGACCAAACTCAAGTTTTTTTATTCGCCCCTATTTCTCTCTGGGGTTGTTAGGCACGTAAGTGGTGCCTATTTCATCTTTATTTTTGATTTGTCACTTAAATCTACATAAAGTTTTGGGTCAACCACTGACAAGCCTTATATTATATTTCCACTTTCTTTAGTGTTTTTATAGTCGAGTGATGGTCGACTTTGGTCCTTCGTTCAAAAATGCAGTACTCCGGAAAACTAAAAATGCCACAAAAATATATTATTCAAGCTTAAGGTGGATTTACACGGTGCCAGTAGCTGGAACAAGTACTGAAGCCAGTAACTAAAAGTTGTGTTGGGAATTGACTATAATATTGTTAAAGAATGTAAATGTGGCAATGGTAGAAGCGGCACCGTTGCGCCCGCAAGTTTGAAGTAAATAGATTGCG
>JAEQML010057614.1:0-31851 GCA_016904865.1 Pissodes strobi
ATGTAAAGTCGTCTTGCTAGCTGCGCATTTCCATTTGCTCTCCCGTAGCAAAAATGCATATCGCGGTATTCAATATTTGAATATTCCTGAAGAGCCATAACGTTAGCATTCGGAAAAGTACCCATTTAATTTTTACTTGATTGTGACACTGACTTTTTCAAATTTAATTCATTAACTACCTAGGGCTATTGAAATCACCTTTGGTTAAGATATGTGAAATATTCGTGTCGGGAATAAAAAAAATCTATTTGTGGCTAAGCGGTGACAATTAGCGACTCTGAACAAGAGTACCAATTTTTGAGTGTTTTGAGTTGCCTTTAAGTTAAAATATTTCATTTCGCACTATTAATCTAAATAAACAAGATACAGGGAAAATAAAAAAGATTTTGAGGGTAAAGTGCCCTCTAGTAACAGAATACTGAATATTTTTATTGTTAAACAGTGACCTATATCAGAACCATATGCCAAATACCAGCTTATTTCGTTAGGGATTAACCTCATTATGTAAAAAATTTAAATTAAAAGATGATCTTTGACAACCTATAACTCGGAAAATATCGAGATTTCAAACTTTTGTTATATGACAAACCCACCTTAATTTAGCATGTAGATTTTCCCTTAGAGGTTCGGAACCCAATTTCCGAACACCCTGTATATTTACTATATTGTTATAAGGTACATTTATTAGTTGCACATATTTGTGTCAGACCGGTAATACAGCAGGTTTGACTTTGATAACTATTTGAGAGGTCAGTTGATTCATCCTCGCCACTAGATGTAATGTAGAAATCGATGTTGGCTTCGTCTTCATTATTTTTTAAAAATTCATCGCCATGAATTATATTTTCATCCAACGTTTCTGACGTTTGGTTATTAGCAAACCACTCTGGCCTAAATCGTTCCTCAATTAGGGACCAACCATGACCTGATGTGTTATAAAAGTTAGGTCTAGCAGGTGTTGAGAAGTCTCAAATTGCACAAACTTGGTTTGTCCTTTTAATTTTTTGTAGTTACACATTCTTGCATGGTAGCAGCATACTTCCAATCAAACTTTTCAATAGAATCTAATGGTCCCTTTTTGCGTTTTGGTAGAAAATTTTCTAAAAATATATCATGTCCAGCTTCATTAATGTCTTCGCACTTTAGTTTTCCGTATACTTTGCACACAAAATTTTCCGTCTGCCCTATTTGTTTAGGAGATGACTACTCGTTGGTTCCAAAGGTTTTGAAAACCTCTTTTGTTTCAGTGTCCTGCTCTGCGTGAAAGGCTGGCAGAGAACCACACAAATTAGTGTCCAATGTCTGGGCAATTAAAGACACATCGACAAATCTTTTCTTATTTTTGGTCATTGTTCCTACTTCCATCCTAATACACATTTCTTTTGATATTTTGTCTATATTACCCAAAATGACAATGTCCGTATCGGAAGTCATAACTACGATATTCTGCTTATCATGGAACTTGGCTAAATGATAGATTACCCTGGTATCGGCTTCCTCATGGCCGCAGCTCATCAGCATGTCAACTTGCCTGTATACCTTATGATTGTCACAAATACATTTTACCAAATATATTTTTAATTTGTTATATTTTTAGAGATTTTAAAAAATCTGATGGTCTTTTTTGCTTTGGTTCTTGTATTAAAAAATCTGGAATGTAAATTTGCTCGACAATCACGTTCACAGTCTTTTATAGAGGGGGTAATAAATATATCAAAAATTAAATGAATTTCGTTACCTTTGTGCTGTAATACTATTTTCAATGTGCTATATTACCAAATGTTTGAGGAATTTCCATAAGCTGGTGTAATAAAAAAAGCCATCAATTAGATTAGGTACAATCTATTTTATTGGGAGGGTTTGGTATCGCTATACTTTCCAGTTTCCTAAATAAGGCCGACTACGGACTATTGGGTCTTATGCATATTTTCATTAATATGACACAGGGATAAAGGCACCGGCGCCGACGTGAGAGGAAACGACAAAGTATTCCTAAAGTCAATTTTATTCTCTATTGACCAAATTAATAATCTGCCCATTATCAAGTTTTATTTCAGATACCTTACCATCTTTTTTTTTATTTTGCAGATATTTTCAGTCGCAAAAGTTTTTTTTCTTCAAACGTCAGTAAATCCGTCATTACTCGACTGTGTAGGCGGCCGTGAAGTTAGGTTTTTCCTCCGCCGGAGCTTTACTTTTCACTTTTCCGCCGGCGGAGGTAAAAGTGTTGTCATAGCAACATAGATACAATACAAAACAGACAACAAAATAAGCGTCAACAACTACAATTTGTATTTATCACTCAATTTGTGACTGCATTTCTAAAAATCACTAATTTAGGAACAAATTGGTTATTTTTTAATCGAACTTACTCAATAACTGCTTATCAATACGGAATTAAAACGCAATCGGAGACGCATCTTAAAAAATAATTATTGTTGACAGTGTCCACTGACAGCTTTATGTTACATTATATTCACCGACACCGGTCTAAGCAAGGCCACCTACGACCGTGGTCTAAGCCGCCTTGCGAACCCATTTATCTTTAATAATAATTAGATATTATTACTATTAAAAAGAGATGTTTTTGCATTAATTTGTCGACATTTGAAGAAAAAACAGCATATTTTATTTGGAGGAAAAGTTACTTTTCATGGCCTGCTCTCTATTACCAGCCTCACTCCGTTCGGCTGTTAAACACGAGCGCGCCATGAAAAGTATCACTTTTCCTCCATATAAAATAATATACTATTGTTTTTTAATAGTATCTTCAAAACGCTTTGGAATAGTTTTACATTCAGTAATAAATATATTACGTCACTTTTCACCTATTGCAGGTATATTTAAGAGAGAATCTTTCGTTTCCTTTAAGACTGATACAATACAATTTTCATAAGGATTTATGTTATTTTCAATTTGGTGTATTAACTCAGTTAAAGTTGCGTTATTTTTGCGTATGGTGTGTGGTCTATTACTATTAGTTATGTCTTCTGTTCTTGATATTTCTGTAGCATTTGTTTATGCCAAAATTTGAAAATGCCACAAGTTCGGGTAAAGAAATACTATTTCTAACAAAAGCAAAGGAACACATGACGTTTTCTAGATTCTTTACTGTATTTCACTACAGCAGGAACATTTTTGCCAACTAAAAAGTAATTTAAAAAAATAAAATATAATATTGTTTCAATATAATTAAAAACTATTAATACTAGAGAGAATTAAATAATAGAGTATTAAGCAGATCAGTTCGAACTTATATTTGAAGCACTTTTAAAACAGGTGATTATATTTTCTATTATTTTACTTTTGTAGGTTACCAATTACTTCCGAGCACGCCAAATCTAGTCTATGATTGCCTTCGTCAACTTCGACAGGAGGTAATATACAAACGAAGGTACAATATTTTTTCTTCAAACGTCAGTAAATCCGTCATTACTCGACTGTGTAGGCGGCCGTGAAGTTTCGTTTTTCCTCCGCCGGAGCTTTACTTTTCACTTTTCCGCCGGCGGAGGTAAAAGTGTTGTCATAGCAACATAGATACAATACAAACAGACCGCAAAATAAGCGTCAACAACTCAAGATTTATTAAACTACAATTTGTATTTATCACTCAATTTGTGACTGCATTTCTAAAAATCACTAATTTAGGAACAAATTGGTTATTATTTAATCGAACTTACTCAATAACTGCTTATCAATACGGAATTAAAACGCAATCGGAGACGCAATCTTAAAAAAATAATTATTGTTGACAGTGTCCACTGACAGCTTTATGTTACATTATATTCACCGACACCGGTCTAAGCAAGGCCAACTACGACCGTAGTCTAAGCCGCCTTGCGAATCCATTTATCTTTAATAATAATTAGATATTATTACTATTAAAAAGAGATGTTTTTGCATTAATTTGTCGATATTTGAAGAAAAAATAGCATATTTTATTTGAAGGAAAAGTTACTTTTCATGGCTTGCTCTCTATTACCAGCCTCGCTCCGTTCGGCCGTTAAAGACGAGCGCACCATGAAAAGTATCACTTTTCCTCCATATAAAATAATATACTATTCCCTTTACTTACCTGCAATATTTACAGTCAGTGAACGAGAAAATGAGCTTCTGAAAAAAAATCGAATCTGGGAAGCTAATATTGATTAAAATTATAATTTATATTTGGGATAATTCGTTTAAACTTTGTTTTGTTACACATTTTGAGTCGCATTATGTATTCAAAAATAATTTTATAATGCGGTATTCTAGGCGTTTAAACATATCTAGCAAAATATTTACAAAATATGTTGTCGTATTGGCATAAATCGCCAAAACTAAAATTAGATGATTAGATGAATTAAGAAGAAGTTGCGGTACAAGTATATTATGTGAGGATCAGGAATGAAGTCTTTTTTCTTATGAAGGATACATTTTTAACTAATCGTCGATCAAACCATTAACTAATTTTAATATGTGCAGTAGCCAATTTCCTTTAAATTTTATAATAAGGAGTATTTCAAAAGTATGAATGCTACTAACTATTATTATCCGTTATTTCATCCCAAAATATATTGTTTCCAGATTATAAAGCTTGATTCTGATTTCGACAAATTACGCATTGGAAATTTAAATATTATAGAGCTGAAATAAATGAAAACATGAAAGGATATTTATTATTAAAAATTTAATTTTAAAAATGGTGTCGAAACAAGCCAAAACTTCAGATCACTATGCTTTATTTTGATATAGGTACATACAACATAAGGCGATAAATTCCAAATAAGTAATAGCAGGATGCATTTAGTTTGATATTTTAATCTACTTTAACTGATATATGTTTTTATATATAATTTATTCAAGTATTTATAGCATCACTACTATTCGATATTCATGGTTATTCATGGTAGATCAGTTTGGATTTTTATTTGAGGCATTTTCAAATCGTCCGTATATTTTCTACTTTTATTTTATAGATTGCCAACTACTTTCGAGCACGTTAATGTAGTCTATGATTGCCTTCGTCGACTTCGACAGGAGCTAATATACAAACTAAGGTACAAGATTTTCTCTTTACTTACGCGTGCAATAGTTACAGTCAGTGAACCAGAAAATGAGCTTCTGAAAAAAATCGAACCTGGAAAGTCAATATGATTAAATTTTAATATGTAAAAAATTCAGTTATATTTGGGAATATTCGTTTGAAAGTAAACTTTGTTCTGAGCCGCATCATGTATTGAAAAATAATTTTAAAACGCGGTATTATAGACAATTAAACAAATCTAGTAAAATAATTTAAAAATATGTTGTCATATGAGCATATCCTTCAAGACTGAAATTAGATGATTAGATGAATTAAGAAGTTGCGTTACGACAAGTATTTTATGTGAAGATCAGGAATGAAGTGTTTTTCTTATGAAAATTATTAAAGATAAATTTTCACTAACCGTTGACCCCAAACCGTTAACTGTTTTGAACATGCGTCTGGTACCAATCTCAAAAGAATAATTATCATTAACTTTTATTATCCGTAATTTAATTCCAATACATATTTTTTGAGATTATATAGCTTGAAACTGATTTCGACAAATTATCCAGTGGAAATTAAAAAAGATGAAATGATATCATTAAGAATTAAATTTTAAAAATAGTTTCAAATCAAGCCCAAGCTTCTGCGAATGAATACGTAACTAGAATCGCCACTTTTCCAATACAACGATTTGAACGAATTTATGTAGAATCACGTAAATAACTTTCGTATTTATTATTTCTTGTTTATACCGATTGTCATACGCATATCAAAATAAAAGTTCAGTTGCTTTTAAACAATATTCTTTGGATATTAAGCAGCTAAGCTAATTAGTTCTGAATAGTTGTCTGAATATCTTGGGGAAGCTGACAAGTTATTCTCTAGACTTATTAAAACTATTTAAAAATTAATAGCTATAACATCTAAAAATTAATGTTTCAAAATACTATGGCTTTTATTTTGATAAACAAATAACTTGAGGCGAGTAATTCCAAAGAAGTAAGGGCAGGGTGCATTTAGCTTGACATTATAATCTACTTTAGCTGATACATGTTTTATACCTAATTTATTCAAGAGTTTATAACATCACTACTATTCTATATAAGTTATTCATACCCAGTGAGCATTATATTCCTTAAAGGGAACTGTGCCTTCTGTGACGTTGCTGTTACGTCGCAATTCACTTAATTTGTGTGAAAATGCACACACTTTAGTGTGTAATTTGATAACAGAAAGGAATTGTGTGTATTAAGCCAATTGTAGGAATTGTGCCACACACTGTTACACTGTTACATGGTTATTCTGTCGCATGGCGCTAAGCAGGAAATGTGTCCAAACAATACCCGGCCTGTGTCGGACGCAAATCATAAATAGTGGGAAATATTGCGTGACTAATAGTAGGAATAGTGCAAAAAATGTTACCAAATTTAAACTGCTAGTAAGAGTGTGACGCATTTAGGGAATAATGTAGGTCAAAAGTTTTTTGGTTATTTACTCAGTTTTGCGTGAAATAAAGTAGGAATTAGGAATGTTTACCTTACATTGACACGAGAAGTGTGTGCAATTGCAGTAGAAAACAAAATGGATGAAAATGTCTTCGATTAAGAAACGAATTAAAAATTAAGACAACAACGTCTTACTATAGAAAAGTTAAAAAAAAAACTAATCCCATCTAAGCAAGTGCTTAGGCCAAAACAAGAGGTGTTTACCAAGACCCAGTTGTGAGGTACTACTAGAAAATTAAGCGTCTTTTTTCCATCGTTGAAGCTAAAATAATTTATTTAAGAAACAATAATAATTTGTACTGGATACCGGTATTTATAGACATACACGATATTAACCTAACTTTTTAAGGAACAACTGTTCACACAATGCCTGTGACCAGTGACACAAAGGAGGACGTGTTACGGAAATGCGTTCAGCAAATGCTGACGCATTTTTACTCTGCACACATAGCGGAAATTGTGTTGAAAATGTCCTTATTTATTTTATGCATGACAGCATGTAGGAAACGCGTGTAACATCTTAGTGACCTGGTTAACACAACTGCGGCATAGTAACAGACACCGCTTATTATCTATAGGCGGTGTCTGCCTATAGGCAGGGAATATTGTGTGCTAGCGACATATTGGGAAAAAAAATAAGTTGTTTTGGTTTGAAAATTATAAAAAAAACTTACTTTTGATAAAAAAAACATCGCTTTATCAACATTAAGAAAAATTATTGCAAACAGAATTGTTTTAAAACGCAACTTAAAACAAATATATTTTAAGGTTAACAAAAGAGCTTCTTTTAATATATTTTTCTTAGAGATAAAAGTTTTTTTTGAGGGCGCATTATTAATTTTACTAGTAGAATAAAAACTGCAGGAAAAAGTTTGTTTCGCAATAAAAACTTGATTTCCTGAATCGAAAATAGCAATTATTTATTTCCTATGATATTATATCATAATATATAAAATAAGCATGTTTAAACATAAATCAATTTCATGGTGTCCAAACTGTTTAATAGAAAGAGAGATCATGTACACAAATTCCATATATTAGACAAAAAAACATGCTACAATCTAGACAAGTTACTGTCAGCCATTTTCTTATTTGATATCTGAGGAGTAACAATTTCGGAATTAAATTACACACACAAGAGGCATTGTGTAAGTACTTGTGTTGGCATTGCGTACCTGAAAAGAAAATTGAATGACACAGTAAATACACCATATGCCTAAATTGTTTCACAAATGTGTGGTGTCATCGTGCTCCACTTCTCACACGTGGCATACACATGTCAGTCGACGTTTCGAAACATTGTGTGCAACTTGACACAAGAAAATGTCACAATTTCAGAAGCGTTACCAAAACTCAACCACAAAATGCTCACTGGGTATTCATGGTTATTTGAGAAAATATGTAGTAGGTATACAAGTTATGGTGCAAAATTATCTAACGATCAAATTGTTGCTACAACATGGTATGGTGTGGTATGGTATGGTAGGTAGATGGGGCGCTCGGCAAGATTTGCCCTTCAACACGTCGATCACAATTGATCTTTTATGTATACCCTTCTATTTTACACGAAAATTCCTATCTCCTTCGAGAATCTCAGAATATTTCGAGGGTTGAGCTTTTGTAGATCCCCCGGCGCCACAAGGGCATTTTCGATATGCCTCAAGCTTTGGCGAGTCAGTGCCTGACATTCGCAGAGTATGTGCTCTGACGTTTCAGCCATAGATTGGCAGAATCTGCATTGTTCGTCAGGGGCCATGTCTAGTGAGAAGGTCTACCACCAGTTTTATCTCATTTTGTTGTAGCTTGAGGAGCTTTTATGTATAGTTAGGCGAGTGAGAGATGAGTGTCTTGGCCTGCCCAGGTGCATTTGCCGAATGTCTCTCTTTCCGTCTTTTTTCCCAATTTCTGAGTTCATTCAATACGTGTCCTCTAGTGATGCGGCTTCATTGCCTTCCACACTTCCGTGCCCTAGTATCTACATTAATGTATGTCTGTTTGCGTTTGCCAGTTGATCTGCCGCTATCCGACAATCCCACATTAGCCGGGAGTTGATTCTGCTAGATGCTAGCGCTTTTAAGGCTACTTGACTATCTGATAGGATATAGATCTTTACACCTCTTAGACTTTTTTGGCACATTCAGAGATGGCTATATTAATAGCATTTAGTTCTGCTTGAAAGATTGTGGGAGTGTCTCCTAAAGGTGCGGAGATTCGACACCTAGGTCCGTAAACTCCGGATTCCACTCCTTCTTTTATCTTTGCTCCATCTGTGTACCAGACAAGTTATCCCCTCTCTAGTTATTTTAGTATTCCCCTGTAGTATTGAGGTCTTCAATTACCACTTCAAAGGAGCGATCAAAATGAAGTTGTGTTTCCATTGTATCGGTGGGTTTGGCCATCGTCTCTATCTGGATGTCCTTCAGAATTTTAAGGTGACCAGTCAGGTTTTCTGACCTCAGTTTTTGTGCTTGAGTGACTCTATACGCACTGGTCCAGGCCTTCTTTGCTATGCATATGTTCAGCGGAGAGAGGTCAAGTAGGGTTTCTAGAGCTGCTGTGGGGCACGTTTTCATAGCCCCTGTTATACCCAGACAGGCGAGCCTTTCTACCCTGGGTTGTTATTTCCTTTGCTCACCATGCCAAGCTTTTGTAGGTTATAATAGGCTTAACAACAGTTTTACCAAAGAGTCGTCGACAGGCCGAAAGCGCTGCCATTTCTATTTTGACAGTTCTTTCCAGGTGTGGGTTCCGGCTTAGTTTCTGGTCAAGAACGATGCTAAGTTACCTAACCCCTTTTGAAAGCTCTATCGTTGTCTCTCCCAGAGTGGGTGCTTTAGGTTTCAGCTTCTTTCTTTTTGTGAATGGGATCACTACGGTTTTGGTTGGGTTGACATTTAGTCTTTCCTGTATACACCATGTGCTGACAAATTTAAGTGAATTTTGCATACGTTCTGAGAGAACGTTGTCATGCTTGCCTCTTATTATTGTAACTAGGTCATCTGCGTAACCTTGAACTTCAAAGCCTGCTTCAGTCAGTCTTACCAGTAGATCGTCAACCACCAGAGACTAAAGCATGGACGATAGGACCCCTCATTGAGCGCATTCCTTTATTACTTTGGCTGTGACGGCTGATTCTCCAATGCAATGGTCGCGGTGACTTCAGAGCTGGTTAGCATGGATAATATCCATTTTGTAGTGGTTGGTTCCACTCCTCTGCGGGTTGTGGCGCGCTGAATGGATTCATGTGGGGTGTTGTCAAATGCACCCTCTATGTCTAGAAATACATACAGCGCCACTTCTTTTTCAGCCAGTGCCTTCTCTTTATCGCGAACGAGATTTTGAAGGCTATACCTTTTACCATTTTTGTAGGCCGCTGAGCGGTTTCAATGGGCTCGTCTTGTTGTGCCAGCTCTTCTTTAGCAATTATGCTTGACCCGGGAAAGTGTGTTTCTAGAAGAATCCTTAGGCTTTCTTCAGGTGTCTCAGTATAGGTGCCTTGGGCTCTATTCTTTAGTAGGTCGATTTCGTTTGAGTGCTTCTTGGATAGCACTTTTTGTAGACGAATGGACGGTGCTAATTCATCTATTCGTTCACAAAATGACCCAAAAGTTCTTCTTTTGGCTCTCTGAAGCTCTTTGTTATACTCGGATAGGCTACAACATAATCAAGCTTCAATTTTTAGAAATAACTCGTAAGAGAGCGAACAATTTACATTTATTAATTCTACAGGGTTGTTTTGGGTTAGTTTGGGTTCGTTTATATAATAAGTATATCTATTCCGCACGGACTCGAAGTAACAATAACAACGTAAGTCAGCCATGCCAGAAATAAAAAAAAAATCACAGTGCTGGACTCTTAAAATTACCAAATTTCTCAGGAAACTATATTTCCATAATCAAATATGTTTATATTTGAAAAACTATAGTTTCCTTATTTAAAGTGAATATTTCGTTTTTTAGATCTGGTACAATTTCTAAGGAAACTGAAGCAAAGGAACATATGACGTTTCCTAGATGGTATTTATTTATTTAAAGTGCTTTATTGTCCAAAAAATATTACACGTAACATTTCCTATTGACAAAGCTTTATAAGATGTATACAAAATATAAAACAAAACGAAACAAAATCAAAAGAAAAAAAAAACATAACAGCTATTAGAGTTGCGACTTAAAACATATTAAATGGCAAATATTACCTCTTACATTATCACAGCACCTACATCAGCACAGTCAAAGTTGCAATGGCTTATTGCAGCCATTTATCACAATAAATCTTTGATAACTCATAATTGGAACACACACGTCATGGGTTAATAATAGAATATACTGAGCCTTTTAGTTTTGCTCGAAAAACTCGTCAATGGAATAGAAAGCTCTCTGCAATAAAGAGCATTTTAAACTTTTGCGGAAGGCTTTTAAGTCTCGAATATTTCTAATTCTCAGATCAACATGATTGTATATCTTGATGCCACTGTAAATCAAGGAATTTCTCACAATGCTGGAATGTGGAAGGGGCAAGGGAATATTGTTAATTTGACGTGCACCATATACCGGCTGAGGATTGGGAAATTGATACTTATTTTTATGAATTCGGCAAGCCATTTCCAGAATAAATAAAGATGGGAGGGTCAGAATAGAGTGCTTGATAAAAGAGGCTTACAGTGGGTTCTTGGATGCGCATTACATAGATTTCTAACAGCTCTCTTCTGCAGAACGAAGACAGATTGGAAAAGATTTCGAGAGCAAGCTCCCCAAAAGGGCAAGGCATATCTGAGATGTGACTCAATAAGGGCATAATAAACGTTACGCGCAACTTCTCCATCAAGCTCCCCAAAGGTAGCCCGAACAGAAAAACAACCAGATGTCAATCTTTTGTTTAACTTAACGAATGAGTATAGAATTTTAGGTTTTCATCAATACACAAACCCAGAAACCTAGAAGAGTTCACAGCCTGGATGGTGTTGTCACCAAATATAAGGCCATCAATAGGACAGTTGAAGCCGATGAGGTTAGTTTTAGACACGTTCAAGCAGAGGCGATTGGCGTCACACCACTGCTTAATCCTTCCGAGATCCGACCCAATTCTTTATTGTATTTCACTACAGCAGGAACATTTTTGCCAACTAACAAGTATTTTAAAAAAACAAAATATAATCTTGCTTCAATATAATTAAAAACTATTAATACTAGGGAGAGTTAAATAATAGAGTATTAAGCAGATCAGTTAGAACTTATATTTGAAGCATTTTCAAATCGTCATTATATTTTCTACTTTCATTTTGTAGGTTGCAAATTACTTCCGAGCACGCTAGATGTGGTCTAAGATTGCCCTCATCAACTTCGACAGGAGGTTATATACAAACTAAGGTACAAAATTTTCCCTTTACTTACCTGCAATATTTACAGTCAGTGAACGGGAAAATGAGCCTTTGAAAAAACGAATCTGGGACGTTAATATTGATTGAATTCTGAGATGTAAAATATTCAATTATATTCGGGATAATTCATTTTTAAACATTGTTTTCTAACCCATTTTGAGTCGCTTTATGTATTCAAAAATAATTTTAAAACGGTACAAGTATATTACGTGAGGATCAGGAATGAAGGATTTTTTCTTATGAAGGATACATTTTTCACTAAACGTCGATGAAACCGTTAACTAATTGCTGAACTGAATCTGTGCAGGTACCAATTTCTTTTAGACTTTTAGGAGTATTTCACAAGTATGAATACTAGTAACTATTATCAGAGAGAAAACAACTAAAAGGAGAGGCGACAATAAGCGTCGGCACCTTTTATGTTGGTGTACCCATTTTGGTAACCTTGACTCTGCTCCGTTGACAACAATAAGGAATTTTTCGCGAATTGGGTTTAGATTATGCTAATTTATGATGAATTAACCTTTATACGTCATATACCTATCCCCACCAACATAAATGTATGATACGCTGGAGATACTTTGGCGAAAACGCTAGTTTCTGTCTGATGCAAATGACCTAACCCAAGCAAAACCTGCTCCAGACCAGATTATGCTTGGCTAACCTAATGATGACGTCATCAACATTTCCCCTACTTTAGGTTATGTCGCGAAAACGTTAGATTATGCTCAAAACCTAAACCGTTTATGCTGGATTATCCTCGCGAAAAATTGCTTAATACCAATAAGTATCGGAAGAAAAATATTTTAAGCTAATGACAATGACATCTAGTCACCTGAAATCGGCGTTTTGATTTTGACATTTATACCCAGAGATAAAATAAAAAAATTTATTTATCTCTGATTATACCCTTTGTGCTTGGAAATGCACATACAAAATCGATTGACTGGCTGTCGCCTCTCATTTTAGTTATTTTTTCTCTGCTATTATTATCTGTAATTTCATCCCAAAATATATTTTTTCCAGATTATAAAGCTGAATCTGATTTCGACAAATTATGCAGTGGAAATTTAAATATTTTATCGCTTAAACAGACAAAAACATGAAAGGATAGTATTAAAGATCTAATTTTAAAAACGGTGTGAAAACAAGCCCATATGTGTAACTAGGGCAAGCGATGCAGTTATCGGCCTCTTAAGCAATATGTCTTCACTGCGTTGGGGTTTGGAACCTTCGGCAACATGCACTAAAACAGAGTTTTATCCACAATACCGAAATAGAATTTTAGCACTCGACGCGCGTTTCGCTAACCATGTTAGCATCATCAGGAGATGATTAAAACTAAAATTAAAATCTACCTAACTCTCTTTTATCCTACTGTTTGCTTAATCAAGCGGAACTAAAAAGAACCAATCCTGGAATCCCATTAGTCACGCTTGATCAACCAATACAATGGACTATAGGGAGTAGGCCCTCTATCTCTATTTAAACTATTCTTACATTTAATAATTTCCATTCTTTCATATGCGTCTAATAATCTCCTATCAGTTTTATTATGAATTAATTTTAAATTTTTAATTGTTATTCTATGATTATTATCAAAAACATGCTCAGCAACACTTGACATTTCTGTTCTGCCATACTTTAAATGTTCTTTGAATCTCGTTTGTATAGATCGTCTAGTTTGCCCAACATATTTTTGGTTACAATCCATACATCCAATTTCATATATTCCACTTCTTTCTAATATTTCAATTTTGTCCTTTGGACTACCTAATAATTTCTTAATGTTAAACTGAGACTGGTATACTAATTTTAAACCTACTTCCTTAAAAACTTTTTGGAGTCCTCTAGTATACTGAGGATTATACGGTATCGAAACATATTTTGTATTTTCATCCTGGTTAACGAAATAAGTGGAATCACGAATGGTCTTCGTAAACAAATGCCTATTAATGAGTTTATTTATTAAGTTAGTATTAAAACCATTGACTTTCGCTATATTCTTAATTGTTTCCTTTTCATTATTGAATCTTTCTCTGCTAAGAGGAAAGTTAACCAAACGGTGTACTAAAAAATGAAAGCTGGCCATTTTATGTTGGTCGCAATGGAAGGAGTCATTAGGAATATATCGGTTAGTGGCAGTATTTTTTCTGAAAATATCAAATTCTAGTGTGTTATTATCGTTCCTAATCACTAAAGTATCCAAAAATGGTAGCTTACCATTGTTCTCGACTTCATAAGTAAATTTAATGGTGGGGAAACGGTTCTATAGTTTTGTTACAAAATCTTCAATATTAGCGGTTTTTGTGTCGAAAATCACGAAAATGTCATCCACATACCTGTACCATACCCTTGGAGAATATTCGAACTCCTGGCTGATTTCATTTTCGAATTTACTCATGAAAAGATTAGCTAAAAACGGCGATAAGTTATTTTTATATTGAAAATAATTTTGATCCATGCAAAGTTTGGTTAAAGTTAAATATTCTTGTTTGATTTCGTTATCAAAACTATGTGTTACCATCTTAGATAATGGATTTCTTGAGAACTATCAGACTTAGGTTTCATTTTCCTGGGTTTTTTAAGTTTTTTATTGACAGATGACATTTTCTTGGTGTATTTTGTATCAATTACTAAAAACATTTTTCTCTGGAATTCGTACCATTCTTCATGTTCAATATTTGTTAATCTAAATGTTAGTTTTTCATAGAGTCTGTATGCTTCTAATTCAAACATACTTCGTTTACTGTACAAGTTTTTGATTTCTAAATCCAACCAATCCAGCGTAACTTAACCTTTATCGTAAGTTTTCTACTAAGATTAGGCTAGTGAGTGCAGATATTTGGTTTCTAAAGTCTTGTAAATAATTTAATGTTTTCCTAAATTTTATCAAAATTGTTTTACCTAAATCTTCTCCTGTTACAGAAAAAGTACTTTCTTTTGCCAGACAAAAGTGGTTGGATTTAGAAATAAAAAATATGTACAGTAAACGAAGTATGTTTGAATTAGAAGCATACAGACTTTATAAAAAAATAACATTTAGATTAACAAATATTAATCATGAATAATGGTACGAGTTCCAGAGAAAAATGTTTTTAGCAATTGATACAAAATACACCAAGAAAATGTCATCTGTCAATAAAAAACTTAAAAAACTCAGGAAAATGAAACCTAAGTCTGATAGTTCTCAGGAAGTCGTAAACATTGTGGAAAACTTATCTTCTCAATCTTTTGATAAAGCTCAATTAGATCTTTTAAACAAGGGTCTGAATTTTGCATTGCCTCCACCAAAGGATAACTTACTTTATATTGTAGGTAATATAGAAAGCTCTATTCAACATCTTCCTGACTCTACTAAAGGATTTGTTAGAGAAGCATGCAGAAATCAAACCTCAAAAAATGTAATTAATAATAATGTTAACTCTCGACCTGGAAAAGGAAAAAGTTTAATCAAGAGATTGAAGAAGAAAGATGTTTTCTACCTAAAAGCTGACAAAGGAAATAAGGTTATTATATTAGACAATAGCGAATATTTTCAACTGGTTGATAATTTAATCGAATCCGGGCCCTATAACAGAATCGCAAGGAATCCATTATCTAAGATGGTAACACAAGTTAAAAATACTTTGAAGAAATGTAGCAATCTTATTTCTGATCAAATTAGATACAAATTATCTGTGAGTAATCCTACTATGCCGAAACTATATTGTCTTCCCAAGATTCATAAACCTGGGAAGGCAATGCGTCCCATAGTCTCGGCAATAGGATCGCCAACTTATAATATATCCAAGTGGCTAGCAAACCAGTTTGAAAATTTACCTATAAAACAACAGAATTCAGGAGTACTGAATTCCTTAGATTTCATAAACAAAATTTAAGATACGATCCTTAATAAAGGTGAAATTTTAATCTCGTTTGATGTTAGCTCATTGTTCCCTAGTGTACCAATCCCACAAACCTTGCAAGTCACATCCGTTTTGCGCCTTATTTGATCTCCAACTTTACCCGGAACGTTGCCACACTTAGCCAAAAAAGTTTCAATGGTATTAATAGACTCTCTTAAACGTAATTGTCCACTCTCTAACGATGTGATCATATCTGGTATAAAACCAAAATTAACTTTAATAAAAACTAAATCTCTAGCTACACTTGCACTTTGTAACAAGTCCTTACTTTGAACTACACTCTGAGCGTCGTCCTCCAAGTCCAAAATTAAGTCTTTACCGGCATCAAAATGTTCAGCGTAGAATATAGTTGCTTTAATCCACGTTCCCCATCTGATAATTACAGGTTCTGGGGGTAAACTAACTCCAGGCAGTCTCTTCCTATACATCTGCACTCTTAGAGGGGCTTTGATGAATACTTTTTAACACTTGAAATTAGCTTATTTACTAACGGAAATTCTGTTCTGATGGTTTCTGCTACTCGGTTTATCCCGTGCAGAAGACATGCAACATGCACCATATTGGGGTAAAATACTTTAAGGTTCTGTCCTACTTTTACCATATAGGGTGCGGCATCAGATAGAAGCACCAAGAACTTTTTTTCTGGCACTGAGTTTGGAAGAAAGAAGCTTCTGGATACCGTCGCATTATTGGTTTTGTCCAACTGCTTCGAAGCTATTAGGTATGCGTTTGTAGAATTATTTTTTTGAAGTGCTCCAATCATCAGATGTGCGATATATCTGCCACAAGCATCGGTACTTTCATCCACAATGATGTAGAAGTTTTTCTCGCCAATTGAAGATTTTATTTCCTGAAGAACTGTCTCGTAGACCGAATGAACATTTTTCTTTCTGAAGGTCGACTCATCAGGAATGGTTTGGTTGCAATGCCTTTGTAGAAAACTTCTAAATTGGGGATGCTGAAGTTTTCTTAGTGGTATGTTAGCTGCCATCATAGTTTGACACAAGTCTTCTTGAAAAAGTTCCTTATCCGACTGAGATTTTGCACCCACATTTTGAAATGCGTTTTTAACACTCTGCTGAACTGACGCACATTTAATTTTTGTAACCTTCGCGATATGCAGCGCTGTTTTTAAATGCTGATCCACTTGAAACTTTTTCTCACAAACAATTACTTTTGAGCAGGCTTTGCAAAAAACTTTTTCTCCACTAAATTCTAACTCGGAAGTACCCTTAATCCACGTCGCAGTTTTTAAAACCATTAAAAACTCGCTATTTATCTGCTAACACACCAAAGCTTTTCGACAAACTGAAAATACTAACCTGAGTCTAGTTATGCCTAAAGTCTATTCAGAGATATACCGTCGACCGCAATTTGCATTTAAAGACATTTTACAATACCTTTTAAACTTTTTCTGCCTTTCTAACCTTCTAAATTGCTCATAAATTGATCAGAAAACATTAAAAACCTCATTAAAAGGGTATGGGATTGTCTAGTTTATATTTCGCCTAACAATAGTAGGTACAAGTAAGTAAGTATCTGGAAATTCCCAAAGATTAGGGTCAGCCGCGGACTGATGATAATGAATAATGAATTTAGATATCTAAGGGTGTTAATAATTTTTGGGTAAATATGATCATAATATGCAGGTAAAATTAAAATGTGTCAAAATATGCGTTTTTTTCAAAAAGTGACAAAATATGCATGTATATGCAGTTTGCATATAATCCGCGCTTTACTAATGACTCCTTCCACTGCGACCAACATAAAACGGTCAGCTTTCATTTTTTAGTACACCGTTTGGTTAACTTTCCTTTTAGCAGAGAAAGATTCAATAATGAAAAGGAAACAATTAGGAATATAGCGAAAGTCAATGGTTTTAATACTAACTTAATAAATAAACTAATTAATAGGCATTTGTTTAGAAAAACCATTCGTGAGTCCACTTCTTTCGTTAATCAGGATGAAAATACAAAATATGTTTCGATACCGTATAATCCTTAGTATACTAGAGGACTCCAAAAAGTTTTTAAGGAAGTAGGTTTAAAATTAGTATACCAGTCTCAGTTTAACATTAAAAAATTATTAGGTAGTCCAAAGGACAAAATTGAAATATTAGAAAGAAGTGGAATATATGAAATTGGATGTATGGATTGTAACCAAAAATATGTTGGGCAAACTAGACGATCTGTACAAACGAGATTCAAAGAACATATAGCTCATTTAAAGTATGGTAGAACAGAAAAATCAAGTGTTGCCGAGCATGCTTTTGATAATAATCATAGAATACCCATTAAAAATTTTAAATTAATTCATAATATAACTGATAGGAGATTATTAGACGCATATGAAAGTATGGAAATTATTGAATGTAAGAATAGTTTAAATAGGGATAGAGGGCCTCTTCCCTATAGTCCATTGTATTGGTTGATCAAGCGTGACTAGTGGGATTCCAGGATTGGTTCTTTTTAGTTCCGCTTGATTAAGCAAACAGTAGTATAAAAGAGAGTTAGGTAGATTTTAATTTTAGTTTTAATCATCTCCTGATGATGCTAACATGGTTAGCGAAACGCGCGTCGAGTGCCAAAATTCTATTTCGGTATTGTGGATAAAACTCTGTTTTAGTAATAGGTCTTCAATCAACTAACAATTAAAATGATACCATTGTATTCAAAATTTAAAATTATTTTTTTAAGATTAAAGGCAGCATCATGAATTTAAAAATAATAGATAAAAAAATAATTTTGAAAAATCACAGTTATTGGCCTTTCACGAGGCTCTCAAAATTCGAGATTTCTCGCATCGTCTCGTCTCGACTTCGAGACGAGGACAAAACAAGACTGTTATTTTATTTTTGAGATAAGACCAAGAAAAATTTTTAGACACTCTTCGAGATCGAGACATTTTTTCGAGGTTACTTGCTCTCGATAGGAAAAAAAAATAGTTTAATGGTGTTTATTATAAGGCAATTCTCAGAAACGTTTGAAGGGCATTTGTAATTCTGTGGGCGAATAACGAGGAATACTTAAAAATTTACAGTCCTTTACAAAGATGCAACCGGGGGGGACATTGAAAATGCCGAAGCAGAATGCAACGCTTATTAAATTTGAGATCTGAGAAAACTCATAATTGTGTGGAAATATATAGTTGATAAAAGTTTAGTTGAGATCAGGATAGATTACGTAAGTTTACTTTACCAACATATACCAATTATATATTACTTCAAGTCTCGTTCTTTTTACAATTTAAAACGTTATAAGTATGGTTGTAAAAAACAAAAGAGCATTTGCATTCGATTCGTCTCACATTCCTCGATCTAACGATATGAAACACGACTAGTCTGTCGTGAGAAACTAAAAGTCATCCTCACCCACCCTTAACACAATCTAATGTAAAAAATTACTTTTAGCAGATTACTTTTACCAAAATATACCACATAATTGCATATTACTTCAAGTTTCGTTCGTTTTTATTATTTATAACATTAGTGGTGGTTGTAAAAACTGCATTCGATTCGTCTCTCAATCCCCGATCTAACGCGGTTAGTTTCACTTAGTGTCAACTTATTTTAGTCATTTGAGTCGGTTCAAATACGATTAATCAGTTTTAATAGATTTGGTTAGTTTTGGTTAGTCGTCTAATCAATTTTCGGTTAGCTTCTCTTAGTCGCAACTTTTTTCTTATTTGAGCCGGTTCCGTTATGGTTTAATCAATTTTAATAGATAACCAAAAGAAACCTGGTTAGTCATCAAATCAACTTTCTGATAGTTTCCCTTAGTCTTAACTTATTTTCGTCATTTGAACCGGTTCCGATACGTTTTAATTAATTTTAATGGATTTGGTTAGTTTGGGTTAGTCGTTCAATCAACTTTCGATTAGCTTCACTTAGTCTCCAATTATTTTATTTTCATTCATTTGAGTCGGTTACGATCCGTTAGTATCAATTTTAATAGATTTGGTTATTTTTGGTTAGTCGTCGAATCAACTTTCGGTTAGTTTCCCTTAGTCTTAACTTATTTTAGTCATTTGAAGCGGTCCCGATACGTTATAATCAATTTTAATGGATTTGGTTAGTTTTGGTTGGTCGTTCAATTAACTTTCGGTTAGTTTCACTTAGTCTCAAATTATTTTAGTCATTTGAGTCGGTTCCGATAGGTTACAATCAATTTTAATAGATTTGGTTAGTCGTCTAATCAACTTTCGGTTCATTTCACTTAGTATCAACTTATTTTAGTCATTTGGACCGGTTACGATCCGTTAAAATCAATTTTAAAGTATTAGCTTATTTTTGGTTAGTCGTCGAATCAACTTTCGATTAGTTTCACTTTGTCTCAACTTATTTTACTTATTTGAGTAGGTTCGGATACGTTAAAATCAATTTTAATAAATTTGATTAGTTCTGGTTAGTCGTCCAATGAACTTTCGGTTAGTTTCCCATAGTCTTAACTTATTTTAGTCATTACGTCTACGTCGATACGTTATAATCAATTTAATGGATTTGGTTAGTTTTGGTTAGTCGTCAATCAACTTCCGGTTAGTTTCACTTAGTCTCAAATTATTTTATTTATTTGAGCCGGTTCCGATATGTTGTAACCAATTTCAATAGATTTGGATAGTCGTCCAATCAACTTTCGGTAAGTTTCACTTAGTCTCAACTTATTTTACTTATTGAAGCCGGTTCCGATACAGTATAATCAATTTTAATGTATTTGTTTAGATTTGTTCAATCGTCCATTCACCTTTCGGTTAGTTTAACTTAGTTGCAACTTATTTCTGTCATCTGAACCGGTTCCGATACGTTACAAAAAAAATTAATAGATTTGGTTAGTTTCAGTTAGTCGTCAATTCAAATTTCGGTTAGTTTCACTTAATATCAATTTATTTTAGTCATTTAAACCGGATACGATACGTTATAATTAACTGTATTAGATTTGGATACTTTTGATTAGTCTGCTAATCAACTTTCGGTTAGATTCACTTAATATCATCTTATTTTAGTCAGTTGAACAGGCTACGATAAGTTATAATCTATTCTAATAGATTTGGTTAGTCTTGGTTAATCGTCGAATCAATTTTCAAGTAGTTTCGCTTAGTCATTTGAGTCAGTTGCGATACGTTATAATCAATTTTAATAAATTCGGTTAGTATTGTATAATCGTCGAATCAACTTTCAGTTCGTTTCACTTAGTCTCAACTTATTTTACTTATTTGAGCCTGTTCGGATACGTCATAATCATTCTTAATAGATTTGGTTAGTTTTGGTTAGTTGTCTAATCAACTTTCGGTTAGTTTCACTTAGTCTCAACTTATTCTAGTTATTTGAGTCGGTTCCGAGACGTCATAATCTATTTTAATAGATTTGGTTAATTTTGGTTAGTCGTATAATCAACTTTCGGTTAGTTTCACTTAGTCTCAACTTATTTTAGTCATTTGAGTCATTTCCGATACGTTATAATTAAGTTTAATAAATTTGGTTTCTTTTGGTTAGTCGTCTAATCAACTTCCGGTTAGTTTAACTTAGTCTACTCATTTTAGTCATTTCAGTCGGTTTCGATACGTTATAATCAATTTTAATAGATTTGGTTAGTTTGGGTTAGTCGTCTAATTAACTTTTGGTTTGTTTCACTTAGTCTCAACTTATTTCACTTATTTGAGCTGGTTCTGATGCGTTATAATCAATTTTAATAGATTTGGTTAATTCTGGTTAGTCGTCTAATCAACTTGCGATTAGTTTCACCTTCCTAGATCTGTGGTTAGTTTCACTTAGTCTCAACATATTTTAGGCATTTGAGCCGGTTCCGACAGGATATAATTAAGTTTAATAAATTTGGTTACTTTTGGTTAGTCGTCTAATCAACTTCCGGTTAGTTTCACTTAGTCTCTACTTATTTTAGTCATTTCAGTCAGTTTCGATGCGTTATAATCAATTTTCATAGATTTGGTTAGTTTGGGTTAGTCGTCTAATCAACTTTTGGTTAGTTTCACTTAGTATCTACTTATTTCACTTATTTGAGCTGGTTCTGATACGTTATAATCAATTTCGCCAAAATTCGGTTCGTTTTGATTAGTTTTAACTTAATTTATCTTGTGTAACCTATTTCGATACATTTTAGCCCGTTTTGGTGCTTTGGGTTACTTTTGATTAGTTTTACTTAGTCATTCAATCAACTTTCCGATATGTTATAACCAGTTTTAATGTTTTTGGTTAATTTTGCTTAGTCGCCAAAATTCGGTTAATTTGGGTTATTTTTAACTTACTATAATATTTTTAATCTTTTTCGAGACGTTTTAGCCATATTTGGTGCATTTGATTAGTTTAGGTTAAGTTGGGTTAGATAGTCGTCGTGGGTAGTCGTTCAATCAATATTCAGTTAATTATAGTTAGTTTTAATTTTAGTCATTTCAGTCGGCGCCGATACGTTATAATCGAATTTAATGTGGGTAGTTTCGGTTAGTCGCCAAAATTCGGTTCATTTTGGTTAGTTTTAACTTACTTTAATATTTTTAATCTGTTCCGATACGTTTTAGCCTTTTTTGGGGCTTTTGGTTACTTTTGGTTAATCGTTGAATCAACTTTCGGTTAGTTTCAATTAGTTCCAATTTATTTTAGCAATTTGAACCGGATCCGATAGGTTATAACCCATTTTAATTTTTATGGTTAGTTTTGGTTATTCGCCCAATTTCGGTTACTTTGAGATAGTTTTAACTTACTTTTATTTTTTGAACTTGTCCCGATTCATTTTAAGCCTTTTTGTGATTTTGGTTACTTTTAGTTGGTTTGGGTTAGTCGTTCAATCAACATTCGGTTAGTTTAAGTTAGCCTTAATTTATTTTTGTCATTTGAACCGATTCCGTCCTCAGAAACAGACTAACACGATCTCTCACGTATATTATGTGCCAAATGTAGCACTTTTTCGCGATTTGATACCCCATAATAGGAAAACAAAAACGTTTTCAATGTTAGTATAAAACTATAAATTGCTACAAAATATTTAATATTAGCCAATATTTATTTGGTTCGTTGAAGCCGAATAAATTAATCACCATTTTGGTTTTTATAGTATATAACTGCATAGCCTGGATATCGAGAATTTGCTTATTCATGTAATTTACAATTCAAAACAGAATCACTCTGGAAGATTTGGGCCACGCGCATAATTTAATATTTTACGTATCATGTGCAGTGCATAATATTAAAATTTGCATGGAATAAAATTTGGCGTATACATTAAAAAAAAATAAGTTGATTGAGCAGTGTCTATTTTTAAACATCTTGATGTAAATTTTGAATTTTGCATGGTTAGATCCCGAAAATAAGCGGGATTTTCCATTTATTGCATTGTTTATCTAAAAGTTTCAAACATCACAAAACCAGAAACTGCATTCAGTTTAGTTACGTTGTAACAAATACATTGAGCACAAAAATCCATATATCCTAGATAATTTTGCGGGGCGATTTAGTAATAATTATGTAACTATTTGCATTTCCAGATCAAGCGAGAGTAATTTGATTTAATTGAGTGCGTAAAATGGATCACTCGGCCGTTCTCATTTAAACACAGGGTGCTTATAAAAGATTACGAAACCGCATAGACATGTATTAAGTAATTTAGAATAGAAGCAAATTGAACAGTAATTTACGATACAAGTTGTGATTGTGATTTTAGTGTCCTGGGTGCTGAAATCGGTTAGGCTTTGTAAGCGTTTGTCGCGCTACAAAAGCTCACTGATTTGGGCACCTGGAATACGCTGTTATATAATATTTTACTTTTCGTCTTACCGAGAGGGGATATACCCATCTCTTTGGAAAATCGCTCGAGTGCAACCTGTACCAAAAAAAGGCAAGAACACCACGCCATCAAACTATCGTCCAATTGCCTTGTTTTCAATAATCTCTAAACTCATGGAACGTGTTGTCAATCAGCAACTACTCAAGTACCTCGAGACCAGCAGAATAATTAGCAATAACCAATACGGCTTCCGCAAACAGAGATCGACAGGAGATATATAGCCCTATATCACACATATATTGAGTAATTGTGAATTACGGAGAATCTCGAGCGATTGCGTTAGATATTTCAAAGGCATTGGACAGCGCTTGGGACGACGGATTGCTCAACAAACTGCCATCCTTCGGATTGCCAGCGCCTTTCTGCAACTGGCTTGCCAGTTTCCTTAAGAACCGATCCCTGCACCTTGCAATTGATGGACACATCTCAAACACATTCACCATAAATGCGGGAGCGCCTCAGAGCGCAGTACTTTCACTAACTTTGTTTCTCATCTATATCAATGAGCTGCTAACCGAAACCAATAATCCTGTTTACAGTTTTGCAGATGTCAGTACCCTTGTCTCCCAATTTAGATTAAAAAAACCTTTACCAGCGACTGACACTTATCACTGCAGACAGGAGCAGATTACAACGATTAATCAAAATCTGGAGAAAGTTCGAACCTGGGACGACAGGAATTTGAGCCAAATTAATGTTGCAGAAACCCAAGCAGCCACGTTTACCAAGAATGCTAATACGGCGTGCCCTGACATCATTATGGAAGAATCCACAATTCCTTCATCCTCGTGAATATACTACTGGGTGTCTCGGTCAACAGCAATATGTCCTGGCATGAGCACATTGCAAAGTAAGCCTCGCAGAAGCTTGGTGTGCTATTTCGCAAACTCCTTTGTCTGGCGCAATGCATCACTGTGGACCTTACTTCTAGGACATCTATTTCCCCCTAATTACAGCCTACAACTTTTTAAGAACCTTGTCAATCAACATCTTCGCACACGCACCGCTCGTCGAGTGCCATAAGATCTCCCTTTAGTGTGTGCGCCACTGCCACAAAAAAAGGAAAAGTTGAGTTGCTGACGCCTACTGTCTCCCATATAGTGGTAATCTCAAAGAAAAGTCACCATCTATTTTTTTCTAATAAAAGATTATGAAACAAACTTTGTGCTATATCCAATATCCAACCGCATAGTACATAGTACAGCACTCATTTAAGCTATGCTTATTGCTGATAGAGACATTTATTTTAATGTAAGATTTATTTCATTAAATTTAATTTAATGGCGCTCTAACAGAGAAATAACATAACTTTAATTTTCTACCCTGCTAACTGCTGGCAAATGGGCGTTGTACTGCAGCACGTTCTTTGTCAACTGATAAGTACTTACCACGCCAAATCAAATTTAAAATAATAAAAAAATATATATGTGTCTCACTTTTATAAGCACACAACGAAGTGAAATTTCTGAAAGAGATAGTAGAAATCGAGTTTTTATTTTTTTTAAGCTTTTTTTAATTTTTTTTTCGTATTTCGTTTTATAATACTTTATAAAATTTCCGAACAATTTTTTACGTTTTTTTCAGTTTTTCCCATTTTCTCGAAAGCTTTTGGTTATCCGGGGGGTATAATGACCCTGTAATGCTCAACACTATTTTTAATTTTTTTCCTTATTTCGTTTTGTATTACTTTTATTAACTTTAGAACAATTTTTTACGTTTTTTTAAATTTCTTCCCATTTTTTCGTATCCAGGAGCCAGCCGGTATAATTCCCACCCCACTAATGACCACTTGAAGCTCGATACTTTTTTATTTTATTTTTTGCTTTTTTCAACTTCTTTTTCATAAAGCATTTGTTTTCTTTTCACTTTGGCATCCTCGACTTCGTAGCTCACCTCCTTCGCCTTTTTTTCACCGAGAACCGCGTTTCTCTAACTTCTTCTTTTTTTTAATTAGTGCCCCAGTCCCCCCATATAATCAAAGGTAGCCCCCATGAGGAACAGGTACCATAAAAATTTCTCCCGAATTATTATTATTTTAGTTATGTCTTCTTCCCCTCTCCTTGCCGAACGGTGGGTGAGGAGAGGGGTAAGGGGTCTAGTTTTCGTCCCAGATCCTCATTTTATCCAGGCTCCTGAAAATTTAAGCCCTCTAGCTATACTGGAACATGCTTAATTAAAGTGGTGTTTCACTTTGGTTTCCGTTTCATTTGGTTTTTTTTTCTAACTACCCTCGCTAAAGAAGTTTTACTTCAAAAATCAGATAAAGTTAAGTCTAAAACATCACCGCTAGAACTTAGATTATATTATTATTATTGTTATTTGGTTCAATATGCTTTATTTTTAATTGTCAATATCGATTGTCAGCAGTTTTGACATATATGAACCTGCGCAGAATGCTTTTCACTTAATTTAGTTTAAGCAGGTAAAAATGAACTATATTTTAAAATAAATCTTAAACTACGTCAGCTGTATGAGTTTCTATATTATGAACTTTTCAAACTAAATTAAATCTAAATTAAATCTGTGTATGAACGTATGATTCCAGCCTTAGGAACTTCAGACTCGGCTTAGTTGCATCCGTAACCTTTTTATCTCAATAAGTCACTTCATTAACTTGTATCGTACACTTCCGGTCCTGCCGTTGAAGGACGAACACGTGGGAAACGGATTACAGGATTCGGCACGGGTAGTGGAAGCTTTTCGCTTAGAAAATGAGTTCTAATCCTTCGGGAGGAGTCTGGAAAGTCGTGCTGGCTGGAAGGTGAAAGGGGTGGGTCGCGTAGTGGAGGGTGATTACTACTAGGGCTCCAGGTTTATTTCTGTGCGCGTTAGCGTAGTCTGAGGGCGGTCGGGGATATTTCCTGCGGGGAGTTGTACATTGGAGTCTCGGACAGAAACTGGTTAAACCTGCAGTGCGCGAAGCCTCCTTGCATAAGAACTCAGTCGTGCAGTGCATTAGCTTATATTTGTGCAAAAGTCGGGAATCACCAGGGGCACAGGCCCGTTTTACTGGAGGTTCCTACCAAATAGTCCCCTCACAATGGAAAAATGTGTAAATTATGGAGGGTCGCCCTGCCTCTAACTAAGCGCCGGAAGAGTGCTGGTGTGCTGGTTAATTGCCTTGCAGCAAAGCCATCCTTCCCCCGAAGCATATTTACACATCCTAACATACGACGGCCGCAGGGTGCTGAAATCGGTTAGGTTTTGTAAGCGTTTGTAGCCCTCGTGGTCGAGAGATCTAGATGGTTAGGTCTCAATTCGGCGGGTATCGGTGGCCTGGGTTCAAACCCCGTTGCTTTTTTTATTTTTTAGGTTAAGTTTCTAAACAGTTTTTTTCTTGATTTTGGATATGTCTTGGGTTAGTTTGAGTTAGCACCTGGTTAGTGTTCATTACTTGAGCCACCGTAGCGAGCGAAGCGAGCGGAGGGCCATGCGAAAAGTGAAATTTTATATGACAGCGTATACCAGGTGTCCAAATCAGAGAGCTTTGGCTATCGGCGGCCCGGGTTCAAACCCGTTGCTTTTTTTTATTTTTTTTAGGTTAAGTTTGTCTGCGCACTTCTCTGCGCGAAAAAAGTCTGGAAAGAATGGGTGTTAGTTCGTTGGCGCAGTTCTTAAACACGATGGCAGGTATTTCATCCGGCCTTGATGCCCTTTGTCAATCTAGCTCTTTGAGGATTTTACGAATATCACGGTGGTTGAACTTAACTTCTGCCATGGTAGTGTTGCTGTTGGTGTAATCAGCTTGGTTCTCATAGGTTGAGGAGAATTAAGAACATCACGAAAGCTTCGATAAAACTATATTGGTTATAAATTAATGTTCGTGTATGCTGGCCAGAATGCACAGTATGCAATCTTATATTAATTAAACAATAACCTGATTACCTAATTTAATAATAATCGTCAAAAAGCTGTGCTGGGCAATTGCAAGATATTGTGTATTGCTTAACAAATTAAACATAGTTTACAGGATATGAAGTCAATACCTTTGTGACCTTATACGCCCAGTACATTGGATATGATGGGGAAATCCTTGCCTTGGGGGACGTTTAAGGTAGAGTGCGATAAAAACATTTCGGAGAGCATGTTTGCATTTCCCTACCTCTAGTCGCCGTGATGGTGGTAGAGACGTTTATGTAAAGTTACTACTTACTGCCTTTACTACCGACCAGAAATTCCTGGATCCACTGGGGCATTGCAAAAGTTTGTCCCTGGTCCTTTGATTGGGTTTGTTCGTAGTTTCGTTAATCACACGTTTGCATTCGTTTCCCCTTCGGCAAAATAATTGCGATTTTCAGCGGTCTGATTTTGTTGCCAGCACTTGCAAGCTTGCTTTTTCCTACCTACGGCTCTTTCGCGTCTTCTGTCGAACCAGGGCTTTTCTTTTGGCGGTAATCTCTTCGCAACAGATCGACAGCGACGGCTGGTCAGTGTCAAAGCAGACATCGAGCCAAGGAAAATCTAATTAGAACTCTCTTAGATCCTCCCAATTTGCAGAATTGTAATGCCAGATTTTACTAGGCAATGGTGGATCCTTCTGTAGGAGTGGCAGGTCGCAAACCGTTGAAATAAGTTTATGGTCGGAAGTACCTAATGGCGGACGAACTGTAATTGTGTACTGATCATGATTTATGTTTAGAATAAGATCCAGGATAGCGGCAGATTCACCCCTCTCTGAGATCCGAGTTGATTCGTCTGCAAGTTGAGTAAGCCGCAGCTGTTGCCAAATGCTTCAGCACCTCTACCTATGTTGTGGGTATTGTTGTGATGTTTGAGCCAGTCGGTGTTATGGGCATTGAGGTGGTCGACCTGTATTGAATCAAATGTGGTAGCTAGGGTTTAAAAAAGCTTTGGTAGGCTTTATCGGTCGGAAGGCGATAGAGACAGCATATGAACTTGGCTAATCCCTTGGCTGTGAACTTGAGCCGTATAACTTCTAGGTTGTTCGGTTGGAGTGTTTCCTCGCGTTCACACGAATGTCGTTTCGGACAAAAATGCATATTCCGAACTTATGTCTAAATCAGAAGTGTAGGTCGTGACCAAGATAGAGGTAGTTTACTGTTGTTGTAGAACATACTTGTGGTTTGTAAGGGCCAGTATGTATGGTCTATGTGTTTTTAGATGTTGGTGTACCAAATTAATGTTTGTATTTAGGCCTCTTATGTTGCAGAAATCTATTCTAAATTGGTTCTGTATCCTTGCTGACTGAACTCAAACTCAAACTCAAAATGCTTTATTGCACAAAAAATACATTCTTATTGAGAAAGCTCGATTAGCTAAAAGATGAAGTATAAAGTATAAAATATTAAAAATTTGAAATTAAAATTACGACATTAAAACTTAACATATAGAAGACAATCGAACATATGCAAGTTAAAATCGATCTTCAAGAAACTCATTCACATCATAATAGGCTCCCGCTATGAGCAATTTCTTCACTTCTCGCTTAAATTTAGTTCTGTTAAATATTTGCCTTATATTTTGAGGAAGATGGTTAAACAATTTGCGGCTACCATAGACTAGAGAGTTTCTCACTGTAGAAGTTGAAGAAATGGGGAGTTTAATATAAAAACTCTGGCGAATATTATACGCAGTATCCGGTTTCCGAATGTCGCATCTAAACTGTTTATGAAGAAGACTATAGTCTCCAACATTATACAGGAAAGGCAAAGTTTAATTTTTTTCCTGCAAAAATAAGGGTTTGCGAGAATTTCTTGCTCTCACATCACAAACATAATGCTGGGCTCGCTTTTGCAAAAGAAATACACTCTGAAATAGGTATCCAGCACTGTGAAACGTTGCATAAAGGGTCCCAGGGGCACGAACATGGTTTTGGATTTGTTTCTTAGTAACGCTTTATTTAAAGAGTAAAGGATATCGGTAAAGTAACTTCTCGTACTACCATCAATGAAATTGAGAAAACAGCACAACTAAGTGCCTTATATCATACAGGTGTTAAAGTAACAGTGGTCTTGAAAAGATGATTTCAACACCCGTGTGATATTAATTATTGTGTTTTTAGGTTCTTTTTAAGATCCTTTACACAAGTAGAGCACTATGTAAAAATGGACCTTTCCTATTGGTCGATCCATCTCGTATTATAATATGTCTTCGTTATGCAATTAATATGTGGCAAGAGATCTCGTGGTTGAGAGGTTTAGATAGCTGGGTCTCACCTAGGCGGCCCGGGTTCAAACCCCGTTGCTTTTTTCATTATTTTTTTAAGATTATGTTTCTAAACAGTTGTTTTCTTGATTTTGAGTATGTCTTGGGTCAGGTTGGGAGAGCACTTGGTTAGTTTCCTTTGCTTGAGCCCCCGTAGCGAGCGAAGCGGGCGGAGGCCCATGCGGATCGACCATTAGGAGAGGTCGAATTTTACATGTAACTACATACATAGTGCATACATAGTGCTCTATTTGTGTAAAGGACCTTAAAATGCTTCTTAGTTAACCACATTTTAATAGGTGGTTGTAAGAAAAACTTGTACATTTCTCGTGTGAAAGTACGTTTCCAAGCTTGCTAACGGCTTATGCTTAGAATATTTTTATTTGAAAACTAGTACTTTCAGCACTTGTTATGCGATGTACTACTACTGGACTAGTGGACTAGTTTTTTGGGTTCAAATTGCAGGATTTTTTGTTTACAATTGTTGTAAAGTTTACCTGAATTTTTTTCAGTATAGGGTGAAAAAGAATTAATAAAGTACGAGCCCGCAAGCAATTAAAAAAGTGCGTTTGAAGTTAGCCCGAGTGAAGTCGGTAAGAGCAAGCTAACCGCTGCTTTGCACGATGAACTATGGTATTTTTAAAACTCATTTGGAATAACTCCATACTTATTTATCAGTCAATAATCAGGTGAAGCAAAAAATTACCAACAAAAATGAAAGTCGATTATTAATTAGATGTTATGTCAAAATGTCATTAAATAACCCAAAAATACACTTCCAAAATGCGATATTCCGATGAATCAAAAAAACGTATGCTTAACGTAGAAAGTTATTTTCGAAATGTTTTAATAATTTGATTTAGGGCAAATCAAAAAGCATCTGAAGCACTAAAAATTCCACAAAGCACATTATACAACCTAGACGATCCAAACAGATAAACGGATTTCGAATTTAAGAGCAGAATATCTGGAAACGTTTCTCGGAGCAAAACTTGAATTACGAAAAATACTCTGCATTGTTTAAGTGAAGTAATTTACAAAATGTTAGCTAGAAAGGAAAAAACACCAATTTTAAGATTTTAAAAAGCTCTTTATGGGAATTAAGAAAATAGGCTTTAGCTTCAAAAAGCAGGACGGAAAAAAACATTTGTTGGAAACGCCTGAAATCAGATTGAAGAGAATTTTATTTTTAAATAAATATCAAGTTGCTAAAAAAACATATATAAACCGGTTTTTCTGGATGAGAGGTAGGTTTTTAACAAAAGTGGGGATAGAATAATGTGGCAAGATGGTAGTAAATATAGTAATTAAACAAAAAACTTGAAGTGGGATGCATTACGTTATTGCCCATGCCAGAATAAAAATGAATTTGTGACAAATGCATCCCTAATTTCTAATATGTAATAAGAAAACAGGTGATTTTCTCGATAATATGAATACTTGACAATCTGAGGTCAGAGAATCCAAAATTTTGAAATTTTGATTTGACGATAGTAAACACATAGGAACTCCTGTTCTTCTAAACAGCGGCATTCTGAAACTATCTCACAAAAAATTTATCTTTCCTTTATTTGGTGCAAGTTCCGTGGTGGCTGGTTATTTTTAGAACTTTCCCTCAGGTGAAGGCATCCCACGAACTGAGAGCTCAGTTCCCAGAGGATTAAATCTCGACGGACAGTGGACTCGGTAAAATAATCTACATATTAGACAGACTAATAAATCAAAAAACTTGCAAATAACAAGGTTTGATATTTAGAACATAGTATTATACTAGGATTACTGACCATTACTTTCCACTATGCTGAGTCGAGTACATACATGCAGTCAACCTTTTGGGAAATATGGAATATTGATGTCTATTATAATAAAATCGATGGATTTAGCTGATACTTGATGGAAATTCATTGCAAACTTTTGAAAGGAAAACAACGAAGTTTTAAAAATTTCCAGAATTTATTTTTATTAACCGTGACACGTGTTTCGGCACACGGTGCCTTTCTCAAACGGACTAACTAAGATTATGCTAAGAGTAAAATATCCTAAGTAGGTACAGAGGAGACCGACATATAATAAAAAAGAAAAAGAAAAAAGGGGG
>MU192027.1:0-16178 GCA_016904865.1 Pissodes strobi
TCGACATTTTCTTGTTTTTTTGACAATCATTTCATTTGTTTTTTTTTGGTTTGTTTAAAATTATCAGGAAAAATCCTGAAACTTTTATTTGAGCATTTTTTCTGTGCCCCATTATGAGGAAAATCCCTGTACAGGGTGATCCCCTATAATGTCGCCCCCCTTTAACATTTTTATTTTAAGTATCCCAAAAAAATTAAAAGTATGATTATGTAGGTACTGAAAAATACTATTTTTTCTGCGTGTAAAAAATATCGGGAAAATGATCAGTATACAGGGAAAAACAAAAAGTTATTTTTTTTTCAATGGAACACCCCATATATGAATTTATTTTTTGATTCCTCGTAAAATTCTAAGCATATTTTATATATGATGTTATACCTCTAGAGTTAGTAGTTTCACAGCTATAGCACGGTAGAATTAATGAACGGTAGCATCAAATGCATAAAAATCTCGATTTTGCCGCCTGAGGTAAAAGCGGTTCAATCCAGTTTTCTCATAGACTCGCAGAAACTTTGGGGAGTTTTAGCACAAACGTATTATACGAAGGCCAGGGAGACATTATTTAGGGACTCTTGTTGCGTTTTCGATAACGATGGTTGGATTTTGTGCAGTGGATAACTGTTTCAGTAAAAGTGATAGTGAAAAATCATTTTTTAGATTCCCAAAAGATTATCTAGATTTAAAATACCTACCTACTTGTTTATTTTTTTTTAAAGGGATGAGATAAAAATTAGGCATGAAAATATTATTCATAAAATTATACACTCCATACATTCATTAATCAATCATGTTCTCCTTTCAAACCATTTGGTTTTCTATTAATCATAAAATGTAAGATTAAACTAATAGTTCCCATTCATAGCATAGGGGTGGAACCAATAAAAACGAAAATATTTTATATCTAAATAAACCAAAACAATGCAATTACAAAGGGAAAAACACCATCATCATTTTTTCAAATTTCAGTTACGGGTGTTAAGGGAGTAGTGACAATAAAGGGGTCGTTTATTTTTGTAGAAGGGATTGTAGCTCAGGTTATAAAACTATTATGGGCCTGAAAATTGGTAGTTAGGTATCTAAGACACTGCTTGGCGTGACCGTCAAAACCAATAGGATTGATTCCGGCCTATAAAGAACCGTATTTTTATAGTGAAAAAATAGTATATTAAGATACTTGTTTTAAAATACCATATTTTTTCGCACTAGCACGAAATTAGGAAACGACCCGCTTGCGTGGAGTTTCCTAACGTGCGACGTGCGAGTGCGCTAAATGTCTTTTAAAACGTGTATTTTATAGTATTATTTCTATTTCGAAGGTTTTTTAATGAAAACTATCAATTTAATCTAGTCTCGATCAACAGTTGGGCGGCCATATTGCCATTTTTGATGTCTTTATTACTAGAAATCCCATTGAAAGCGGTGTCGAAATTTTTGCTAGTGGGCCTTGGACATTGCACAATTTTGTTAATATCCTAGCAACCAGTCAACAAAAGCCGTATCGAAAAGAAGTTCTTTTCGACACGCATTTGTGTATCAACATGGAATCATTTTGAACGCAAAATAGAAATAGTATATTGTGCAACAAGTGCTGAAAATAAGACTTTTCACACGAATGAGACAGTTTAGTGACACGAGTCGTAGACGAGTGTCATAAAGTCTTTTCAGCACGTGTAGCACCCTATACTTTTTCTACGACTGCTACATACAGGGTCTGGGTGCCCCACTGGGAGTGTGGTAGAAAATTGCATGTTACCTATATGGGAAACTTTTTTATTATTGATTTATCAGAAAATTTTATTCCTAGCGAAAGAAACTACGTGAGTAAGAGATTCTCGCTAAACTATAACTAGGGGCACAGTCCTAAAATGGGGCCACCGGTGTGGGGTCTCTATTTTCTAAATATTTTGAAAAAGAGGCTCAGGGGGCGAAGCCCTAAAATGAGGCCCCAGGGGGGCGAAACCCTAGAATGGGGCCTATGACACGGGAGTTTCATTTTTACAGATTTTGGAATGGAGCCCTGGGGAGCGAAGCCCTAAAATTGCGCCCCAAGCCTTAAAAGGGGGCCCCTGGTATGAGAGTCCCATTTTCTACAGTTTTGTAAAAAGGGGCACCTGGGGGGTGAAGCCCTAAAATTGGCCCTCCTTTTTAAGAGATCTGGGATTGGGATCTCTGAGGCCGAAGCTCTAAATCGAAGACGAAGCCCTTTAACCTAAATACCCGAATAAGCGTGTGAAAAGTATACTTTGCATACGCCGTGTGCAACGTTTACTTTTCACACGATGTTTGAAATGTCCAGTTCTCAAGAGCAGTTGTTAGTGCGTTTTTGTCTATTTTCAGGGCAGTCGTAGAAAAAAGTTATTAAACAAACTTTGCGTATATTATGTTTTATGTTACTAAATATCTTAGAGTTATATTAGTTTGGGTTTGTACTAAAATTTTGAAGAAATTAATATTTTTGTAGTATAAGCTACATTACACAAAAATTGATATTAAATGCATTGTTTATTGTTTTATTATCATTTTAACTTTCACACATTCTTAAGAACCTGTCGTGAAGCATCTATAATTTAAATATTATTTCTAAATATATTAAAATTAGAGTGTCGAATGAAATTGTAAAATGATTAAATTGTAAATGACTTATAGTAGAAACTGACTCCACGACAATAAAATTTAACGAATTGCACGTCCCCTCGTATAGGACGTGATCCAACGACGGCAAAGTCAGGCAAGCAGGTGCCTGCCGGTGCTCATTGATCTCAATACTTCAAGGGATTTGAGCTCACTGACGTTACTGTTCCTTGCTTATACCACCAGATTCTTTGATTCGGGTATACGCGGGTCGCCTCTGACTGCAGGTAGCGAAAGGTATGACCCACAGAGGAAAACAAAACACGGGCCCATACATAGAGCCACAACGCTGTTCTTCCAGCAACCAAGGCCTCCCGAATAGAGGTTAGAAACGCCGAAACAGAATTCTATGCCAAGTACAAATGCCTGCCGAGAAAGTGACGCCTGACGTAGGCGCACCAATAGTCGCGGGGAGCGGGAAATAGGTGGCGCCTCTGAACAAAAGCGGCGCCCGGCCTACGATAATATAAATCGGACCAGAAATTCTGGCAAAACCCAGTGTCATTACTTCTGTCGAATAGTCGGCACCGCTTTTCAAATACAAATTCCTACAAAACGGCACTAACAAACGCACAACACACACTGAACGTTATAAAACAACACAAAATGGACATATAAGTGATCAAACACTCGTACTAACGCGACAATACGCACAGACCAGCTGATCTGCGCGATACTGGCTGGAAGGCGATCTTGGCGGAGCTCGCCTAGATTTGTGATCTGATTGAATAGGCAAATGCCAACTCCCTTCACAATAGGGCAAACTGCCCCCGCTTATATACAGGCTAGAGCCAAACCAAAGAAACGAGAAAGAGGTTTTTTTGGAAATTTTTCCTCTGCTATTATCCTTTACATCCTATGCACTCAGAACAAGACTACACATATCTCAACCAATTTGGCAACACAAAAATTAAACAGGCTGGAAGGGTAAGATACCCAGGGAAGCATATTGCAGCGTTGTTTAACAGTACAGTATAGGGATATTAGGTAGGCCAGTAGGGCCCTAGGCTAGTGTCAGGAGTGCGTCCCTCGTAAACGAGCTAGTTGTAGCACGTAAAGGAACGCGCATAGCACAACATGCGATCTATTTATGTACTAACATGCCTCTGTAATGTCAATATTGTAATAAAGGTTTCGTATTCATATTCCTTGCTTATACTGTGGCTATAGACAGTTGAAAATCGGTATTTTGGCTACTTTTCACCTTGGTACCAAGAAGATCATTACAGATGGAGTAAAATGAATTTCACATTCCTATCTTAACTTTTCAAGAGCTATCTAACGGTACTAACTGACAGGCGGTACCATGGGTACCAAATCTGGTACCTCTGTAGGTACCATCAGTTAGCACCATCAGATAGCTCTTAGAAAGTTACGATAGGATAGGAATGTGAAATTCATTTTACTACATCTCTAATGATCTTCTTGCTACCAAGGTGAAAAGTGGCCAAAGTACCGATTTTAAACTGTTTATAGCTGTGAAACTGCTAACTCTAGAAGTATAACATCATACATAACATATGCTTAGAATTTTACGAGGAATCGAAAAATAAATACATATATGGGGTGTTCCATTGAAGAAAAATTTACTTTTTGTTTTTCCCTGTATACTGATCATTTTTCCAATATTTTTTATACGCAAAAAATAGTATTTTTGTCATACGCTCCCAAAAATACCTATTTTACGGACTAATTTGAGTCCGTAAAATGCTTCTTTTTAGGCCTAGTCCCTAAAAGTCGCCATGGCAACTTTTACGGACTATTCCAAAATTCCTGAATATGTCTAAATGTCAAATTTCGAATGACATGACAAAATTGTCAAATAGTTGTTACGATATCAAATTCTAAGCTAACTTTGTCGTACATTATGATTTCAAAAATTATGGTAAATTTGCAAATTTAGGCGTTCTGAAGAATTGCAAAAAGGTTATAAATAAAAATTAAATTTTGGGAGCGTAAGACAAAAAATAGTGTTTGTCACACGTACCTAAATGAAGTTTTTCAGGACTCATCTGCTATTCCGGAAACAGCAATGATTCGTCCTGAAAAACTCCATTAATAACTATTTTGAGTACCGACATAGCCATACTTTTAATTTTTTTGGGACACTTAAATTAAAAAGATAAAGGGGGGCGGGGCGACATTATAGGGGATCACCCTGTACCTATAATTTTTTAAATTATTTTTGCAAAAGACTTATTTGGCATAACAAAATTTAGAGCGTAAAGTCTCAATAAACTTAGAGATTGTTGAGATTTTTTTAAAAACAAAATAATATTTATAACTTTTTTGTAGATAGAAACTAGGGGCATAACTAAAAAACTAGATTTAACAAAAACATAATAAAAATGCATTGTTTGTTGTTTGGACTCTTTTTGAACTATTACATCGGTTTTAAAAGAAGATTTTTTGAAAATGTCTAAGTTTTTGCGAACCCTGTACGTATCATCATTTGTATATGTAATAAGAATACAAGGATAACATCAATCAGCACTCGGCCGTATTTCAAATTCACCTCAAAAGTTTATATGCCAATAAAAATGCACTGAAATAGACAGAAACAAACATACGCCCTGTGCTATATCGACGACGTTAAAAAGAGACAAATATAATATATGTCGACGGCCGTTCTCATATATCACGGGCGGGGCGACGTCACCGATTGACCCCTCGAACCGCTAGGTGAAAATATGGGTACTATTGCAAAACATGAAATGATTGTATTTTTTATACAATGCTGAAATATACACATTGTAGTTTCATAAACTTCCTCGAAACTTCTGTTTCTGTTTACATTTAATTACGCCCGCACCCCACACGTGTAGATTTAATAGACTCTAGATTCAACATATAATTAAAATTTGGTTTGGTTTTCCTTAGTTTTAAAAAAGGTATTTTGCTTGTTACGATGACATTATTAGTTGCCCACAAGTTTTGCCCACAAGTTTTGCCCCACTGAAAATACTCACGGGGCGTGCCTGTTGTTACCTAATGGATAAAAAACAATATGAACAATTTAAGTATGTACTTACCGCAATTAATCACCCACTTATTAAAATGTTGCGATTATGGACGGAAACCGGTGGTAAGTGACCGATGGATTACGCCACTTTGAGTTTTTGCAGTTTGTGTAAACACACACAGACATTTTGTTTATGTAATGTAAAATACAAAAGAGTAGTCACTAATTCATCTAAATTGGAAGGTTTTTGTAAAGTGAAAAGTAAACGCTAGTTAATATCCACTTTCCGAACAACTAAATTAATCAAAAACAGTGTGAAAAATCACATGAAATAATTACTAACACAGTAACACAACCGCAACACACACTCGTGGAAAAGCTACAAGGCGCGCTGAACGAATGAGAAAGAAAACAAAAACAAATACCCTAACCTACTCCCATTTCTACAGGAAACCCCCAAGAACATTATTTATCGTTCTTCGACAACTCCAACTAAAAAATCGGCACATTGGCAACCCCGACTTAAGTTTCAGTTTGGAGTCAGAGTCCTCTATTGGCAATCAAATCTACCCGCTGAATAACAATGAAAACTCATTCACCATTATGTCAACATTCTTCTTATGTCTCGCCTAAATTAGTTTCCGTCTTGTAATATAGATGGGGACGTTCGTGTCTCGATGGTAACTGTGGGAGAAAACTCAGCACAGGAAATATCCTACTATTTCTTTTTATACAATGGTTATACTAACGATGATATTATTTTATCTTGGCTATCAGGCTATGCAATCCCCTTGGTTGGAGCCCCAAAGCAAGAGGTTGTGGTCTTCCACTGAAAGACTTTTGATTAGGAATTGCATAGATAATATTTTGTTAGCGGGTGCTATTAGTCGCACATCCGAATGCCCAGGCCAATATGTATCGAATGTTTTCTTGGTGCCAAAATCGGATGGATCATATAGACTTGTTTTAAATTTTAAGAAATTTAATAATTATGTAGTTACTAAATATTTTAAAATTGAAGACAGGAAAACTGCTGCCAATTTGGTGAAGCGCGACTGTTTTATGGCAACAGTTGACCTGAAAGATGCTTACCTGCGTATTCCTATTAAGGAAAGCCATAAAAAATATTTAACTTTATTACTAGGTGATACGTTTGAGGAGTGCTCAAATAATGTTAAGATTACTATTTGTCTGCTCGAGCATCTTGGTTTTTTACTTAATTATAAAAAATGTAGTTTAGCGCCTTCTCAGAAATGTACAGGGTGTTCACCCATAATGTCCCCCCCCTTTAACTTTTTTAATTTTTAAGCCACAAAAAAATAAAAAACAGAATTGTAGGGTTTTTTATGTAGTTTTTGCACCCGTAAACAAAAAAAAAACAAAAAATTGTATTGTATACAGGGTAGATCAAAAAGAACCATTTTTTAAAATCTAGCCCCCATTTTTTATTCGATTTTTCGATTCTACCTAAAATTCTATGAATTTTTAATATAACACACTATATGCCTATTCCTAATACTTTAGGAGTTATTGACAGTTGAAGTCGCTATTTTTTAATTATAATAATAATTCTTTAATCATTTTTAAAACAGAAGATACAAAATCACTACTCAAAGCAATGAGGTCGAATTGAGGAAACTCAATATTTTCACCTCAATGACTTCAAAAGCTAAACAAAAAGTTATATTCTTAGGTGGCTGTTGCCATAAAAAAATAAAAGAACAAACAAAATAGCGAATTCAACTGTCAATAACTCTTAAAGTATTAGGAATAGGCATATAGTGTGTTATATTAAAAATCCTTAGAATTTTACGTAGAATCGAAAAATCGAATAAAAAATGGGGGTTAGATTTAAAAAATGTTTCTTTTTGATCTACCCTGTATACTTACTGTACAGTTTTTTGTTTTTTTTCCTTTACGTGTGCAAAAACTACATTAAAAACCCTACAATTTTGTTTTTTATTTTTTTTTTGTAGCTGAAAAATTAACAAAGTTAAAGGGGGGGGGGACATTATGGGTGAACACCCTGTACTTATTTAGGGTTTTCCTATAACTCTTGTACTATGTCTTTATACCCTACGGATAGGAAACGCCAATATTTATTGGACTGTGTACAAAAATTCTTACGTAAGGAGTCTTGTACTATAAGAGAGTTTTCTCAGCTTGTAGGAAAGTTAGTTGCGGTTTGTCCGGGCATTAAATATGGGTTTCTTTATACAAAGGTTTTGGAGCGAGCAAAGTTTTTAGCCCTTAATAAGTCCAAGGGCAGCTATAATTCAGTTATGGTTTTACCTAATTCCGTCTTTAGTGAATTGAGATGGTGGATGGAGCACCTACCTGGTGCAACCAATTCTATTCGTGTTGAATCCTTTTGTTTGGAGATGTTTTCCGATGCTTCTTTGACTGGATGGGGTATTTATCAGAAGGACCGGGTAAGCAGTCATGGCTTATGGTCGGAGGCAGAAACGAATTGTCACATTAATTATCTGGAACTGTTGGCGATTTATTTTGCGCTAAAATGTTATGCAAGTCACCTCAGTGATTGCAATATTTTATGTAGGGTGGATAACACAACAGCCTTGTCGTACATACATCGCATGGGTAGTATCTAATATCCTACTTTGAATAGCCTCGCAAGGCAGATTTGGCAATGGTGCGAAGATAGAAACATATTTATTCGGGCGGCTTATATTCCTTCGATTAATAATGTCGAGGCTGATATCGCCTCTCGTCAGCTTAAAATAGATACGGAGTGGAGCCTCTCCGATAAAGCATTTCAGAAAATTACGGAGACTTTTGGATTTCCGTCTATTGATCTTTTTGCTAGCAGGATTAACAAGAAAAGTAGAAAATTTGTTTCTTGGCTGAGAGATCCGGAGGCTTTCTCAGTTGATGCCTTTACTATCGACTGGCGGAGTTTGAATTTTTATGCGTTTCCACCTATTTCTTTGCTGTTAAGGGTTTTGCAAAAAATTATTAATGACAAGGCGGAGGGTATTGTTGTTGCACCTCTCTGGATCTCTCGGAGGGTATTGTTGTTGCACCTCTCTGGATCTCTCAAGCTTGGTATCCTTTATTTTTGTCCTTATTGATTGATAAACCATTAATCTTCATCATTCTTTTAACAGGATTCCCCACCCGTTATCCAAAGACCTTTCCCTGGTGGTCGGGAAGTTGTCATGGAAGCGCTGCGTTTAGGAAAAGTTCCGGCGCAATCTCTGGAAATCTGTGTTGCCTCGGTCACAGACTAAACAATATTCATCTGGCCTAAGGGCTTGGTGGGAGTTCTGTTGTTCGAAGGGATTGGACCCCTTTTCAGTAAACGTAGAGATCGTTTTAGAATTCTTGTCGGAACATTTTAACAAAGGATCTTCCTTTAGTTTATTAAATACCTATAGGTCGGCCATGGCGCAGATCGCTGGTCCGGATCTGGCGCCGGATTTTCGTATTAAACGGTTTTTTAAAGGAGTTTTCGGCCTAAGACCTGCGCGACCTAAATACCAAAATTCTTGGGATCCTTCGAAGGTTTTGCAGTATGTCCGTACCTTAGACAACGACTCCGTTTCCTTAGAACTACTTTCACAGAAATGTGCTATCTTGTTGGCTTTAGCTACTGGTCAGCGCGTTCAGACTTTATATAATATTGAGATCTTAAATATAGAACAAGAAGATGGAAAGATTGAGATCAAGATACCTAATCGTTTGAAAACATCCTCCATTAATAGACCTCAACCTATGCTAGTTATTCTATTTTTTTGATGAAGATCCCAAAATTTGTGTATCTAGGTCGCTGATTGCATATTTAGAAAGGACCCGTTCCTTGAGAGGCAGTTGTCAGTATTTATTTGTAACTTTTAAAAAAACGTATCATAGGGCTATGAAGCAGACAATTGGTAGGTAGCTAAGATGTAACTTAAAATCCTGTAGTGTAGATACGAGCACCTTCTCTGCCCATAGCACGCGACACGCAGCTACCTCTGCGGCAGCTAGACAAGGTGTTAGTTTTGACACCATTGATTGGCCGCGGGTTGGACCGAAAGGTCTAGAACTTTCGCTATGTTTTACAACAGACCGTTGGCGCCTGATAGCACCTTCGCTAAGGCGGTTTTTAGCTCTTAGTTTTACCTACTTAATATTACGTTTAAATATATCATTAATATTTTTTTGTTGTACTTAGAATGTATGTTTTTCTGTTTGGAATTTTTTTTTCTTGTATTCAGGTTTTGTAATAAATAATAAGCTTAGTAGTGGGTTGTTGCAAATTTCTTTAAAGATCTACAAGAGATTTATTTACGAAGACGAGACCGTCTATAATCATAAGATTAAACGAACTTACCTAAGTGAAGTTGATTATAGGAAAGTCTCGTCGAAGTAAATAGAACCCTACCCTACCCATCTTATTTTCTTCCCTTTGATTTGCAACAAGATGGCAGTTAGCATTGAAGAAGACTGATGAATAAATGGGGAGGTAAATGGCACGCGGAGGACCAGGGGGATTTGGTTTGCTTTGAATATACGCATGGGTACTACAAGAGATTTATTTACTTCGACGAGACCTTCCTATAATCAAGATCAAACTTCACTTAGGTAAGTTCGTTTAATCTTATGATTATCATTATTTTACCACAACATATAATAATTTACTACTAAAACACCAACATTTTATTTAAAATCTCAATAATAATTAATATTCAGTCAATATGATTGAATATTGTCCTTCTGCCCACACAAAATTTGAACTTTTTTAAAAGAAAACAAATTGGCTAGCGGCATCAGTTACATTATCGTTGTATTGAAAATAAGCACGAAACTTCTCTGCGTGGAAAATTCATATTTTTTTATACAAATAACGCCACCAAAATATCTCATACCGGGTGGCCAACTAAGAATTGCCGGCTATATCTCAAAATATATTTATCATAGAGCTATGGGTAAAAACGCTTAAGGGAAAACGCTTATTCTTGAGTTTCAAAAATTCCCGCTAGAGTCAAAACCCACTGTAAAATTAAGATTTCTTCGTATTTTGCCCGATTAACAGGTATCGAAAATGTATGCATTTTAATTCTTACACATAACATCTCCTGATACTTATTGTTTGCAGAACAAAACTAATATTTGTTATTATTGATAATATTATTTTATTGTTGTAAATTTGTAATTTTTTAAATAACATTTTTGTTAAATCATAATTTTTGTCAATGGTCAAGTCTACTTGAGTTAGTTATCGAATAACGTTGGCAGATATCACACAGTCCGCGTGCATTCAATGATTAAAGTTCGAATTTCTTCGAATCAAACAAGTATACCTTTTTTCCTTAAAAATAACCAGTTTATTAGATTTTTTATTCAAAATCGTGATAAAGTTTTTAAAAAATCGATGCATCGCTGCCATCCCTAATTATCATTGCATTGAAAATAAACACGAAATATATCAAACACATCTACAGGTGTAAAATCATATTTTTTCCCAAATAAAGCCCTAGAAATATCTCAAACACCATAAATAGCTGCAATCTTTATATGATTGACTATAGGTATCGCGATTATAATTTTTGCTATTTAGTTTTCTAAGGCAAACTTGCTTTCTTTAGTAAGTTCGAATTTTGTGTGGAAAGGACACGAGGGCAGTCAATATTCATATTGAATGAATATTAATTATTATTGAGATTTTAAATATTATGTTAGTATTTTAGCAGTAAAATGTGGTAAAATATCGATAATTATGATTTAATAACAACGAATCTTGCGAAAAAATATCCCAAAATCCTATTTTATTTCGAGCTTTGAATTCTTTTACTTGTATTTTAGGTTAGGTAAGAGATATCGAGATGCGGTTTTCACTGACGTATTAGGCTCTCATCTGTCTTTTGTTTAAAAAAAGTGGTATCGCTGCATTTATATTTTTTGAGAAAATCTGATTTATTTGCGGTTATGTCAGAAAACGCCCTCTGGTGGCTAGGTAAGAAATCGCAATCACCCCACTCAAGGCACGGTTGATGGCCTAAGGAAAGCCCTTTTCAACGACTCTAAGCTTATTAAGATCCGATCAGTCATTTTTAAGTTATTGACATTTATTTCCGAAAATGTTCGAGCACCCCCACCACTTTCCTTTAAGAGATAGAGCAAAAAGTGTTTAACAAAAAATTATAAAATTTATCTCGGCCCTAAAACGGCAATGCATTTTACTATCTTTATTATAAGAAAATTTTGCAAAAACGGGTTTTATAATCTAAGATTGCTATTACGCCCTCTGGCGGTATTTTGGAAGCTTAAAAATAATTTCCAACATTTTCTCGTGGCCCCTTTACTCATACTTTTTTTACAGTGTCTTTCTGACAATTACTTTTCGAGATATAGCCGAGTGCCATTCTTAGTTAGCCACCCGGTAGAAGATGTTAATAAATTAGGAAAAATAGAAAATGCCTCAAGAGAGAAGTACTATTATTTAATACTTTTATCTAAAATGTAATGAAAGAAAGTAGTTTATAAACTAATATAAAGTCTAAATACGAATTTGGAAATGTGCGGAAAAGTGTGTGGAGGTAGGAGGTAGCTATGTAGAATAATTTTAAATATTCGAATTTCAAAATTTGTATTTAGATTTTATGTTATTTTATAAACAACTTTGTTTCATAACATTTTTGATAAAAGTAATAAATAATAGTACATACTTCTCTCTTCAGGCATTTTCTATTTTTTCTAATTTATTAACACACTGTCCATCTGATTGAAAATTTGTATATTGTGAATTGATTTTCTCGACACGCAGAACTTTTTATAAAGAATGACTTTTTGTCGTGAAATGAAAAAAATTTTTTTTTCCTCTTGTGCACTCCATCCGCGGATACACTGTATATTGTCTACAATTACATTTAAAAGTTTTAAGATCTTCACAACATTTAATACACTTGACAGATTTGCAGCAAGGATATACCTAGCTGCTTCCGTTAAAACAAGAAACTCATTTCAATTATTATTGGCAACATTCTAAAAATAGTATACTATTATCCATTTATGGTATAGGTATTTATAAGTATATAGTGAAATATATTAAGTCCTTCATTAATTGTTGAAAGACAAAGATTTCTTAAATAGTGTTATTGGCAGGCAAGCGATTAGCTAGAGGTGATCCTCCCACGAATTTGTTAGATTGTTATTGTAAAGACCACGATATCGAATATAATAAAAATATCAGGATTTAGAGAAACAGCTTCAATCAGATAGTATATTAAAGAACAAAACTTGGGAACGAGTTAAAGCCAACGATCCGACTTTTGGTGAGAAGAGTGCAGCTTGGTTTGTTAAGTGTGTAGTGAAAGCCGAACGAAAGCTAGGTATGGGATGTAAAATCTCATTCCGATCCTTTGTTTTAAATCAAGTGAAGAAGCATGTGCAATATTATGGTAATAGAGCACTTAGAGATAATATAAAGTTAGTTATGGTTTACAATTCAGACCAGTTCATCATTGGAACTAACTATAAACTTTTCGGAAACGTCATTATTGTCATGAGTTATATGTATAATACTTACTAATTACTTTTTCAGAATCTGTGCTTTCTAAAGTATCCTTTGTATTATTAGACGCTAATTGCTACCAGTTTGTTGATAATGTAATTGTCTTAGATAAAGCAGCAAATAATTTTATGAATACTGAATCCTGTCCCTCGAACCAACCTTACACAATCGGTTAATATTCCGTCTTTTATAAAACATTTTTGTCGATACTTCATTACACAACTGAGGTAGTTTTCTTCCTCCCCACTAGATAATGCCAATTTTTTATAACTACTCGAATACTTCTAACTTGAATTTTCTCAATTCTTACTACAACAATTGTTATGTTCACTATTATAATTTGATTATTCAGATTTAGCAAGTGGAAGAGTAGCTTTACAAACTATTTAGCAGATTTTCGCAGTAGGAACTTGATTATCTGGCTAGACATAAATCCGTAACAAACAAATTCAATGACATCATCTGCATTTAAATATATGCTTGCATGACAGTTTCATAGATTTTCAAAACATACGCAATTTAAAGAAAATACGTTACTTGTAGTAAGCCCTCTTCATTTGAAGCATGCTTGCAAGTAGTGTGTTAACGAGAGCGAGTCCTGACAGACGAGGTAATTACCTCATCATCCGTGAGGGTTTTCTCTCTTTGAATTACTGAGGAGTCTCTCTCATCATAAAATTAATATACTTCACATCTTTGTCTACATATACGCTGACCTGCGTTATATCAACTTTCAACCGACCCTGACTTCCCCTCACTCTTAAATAAACATAACAAAACCAGTAGTTCTGTATGTATTTCTTCATTACACAGTTTAGTTTGCTATGGAAGAACTCAAATTAAGAAATCAAGTACTCAAGAGAGTTAATTCAGAAATAGTTAGTTCGGAAACAGTTAGCTAAAAAAAAAAGTGAAGTGCACTTGAAAGAGGAATGTCCTATTTGTTTCAATCTTTTGGAAAAAGAAAACATTTGCACACCAAATCATTGTAAAAACAAATTTTGTTTAGATTACTTAACAGAACGGTTAAAAAGAATGGATGTTTGCCCATTGTGTAGAAGTTATTGTGATTACATTAATATAAAATAAACTAATCAAAAAAGAGCTATTGTGAGAGAAACTAAATCTATTATAATAGATATTTTAGAAACTATTCTATATGGTGATAATAATGATGAAAATGAAGAAGTTGTTTATACCATCCCCAGAACACCAATGTGATAATAAGAGGGATGTTTTTCTATGTTGGGGTTTGGAACCTTCAGCAACATGCACTAAAATGGAGTTTTATCCACAATACCGAAACAGAATTATTGCACTCGACGCGCGTTTCGCCAACCATGTTAGCATCATCAAGAGATGGTTAAAACTTTAGCGAATTTTTTGCTTATAGTTAGAATCATTCAGTCGCTGTCAGTTAAACAGTTACGGATAAGATTGTGGAAAAGTTACATACAGATTTTAGCTAATTTACTTCAGATAATTATTATAATGCTATGCATAGCAGACCAGAATATGTTGACTCTTATTGTGAGATTGCAGAACATTATTCAAAAAGTGCGTCCGCTTGTGCTCAATATTTGGAAAATTTCTATGTATTGCAGTAGAACTGAAACAATTGGGATTTTTTGTTGAAGTGGCTAGTTTGAAGAAATATATAGAAGGTCCAACCATATTAGATGTGATAAAATTAGCAGAAGAAGAATTGGGAGAACTTTAATTTGAAGTGTTTGTGTAAGAAATGAAGAACTTTGCATTAGAACTGTATGAAAACTTTCTGATGTCAGAAGCCCGTTCGCGGTTTTATGCACTTGCGGCAAATGACGCTGAAGCTCAAGATATACTGTGGTATGAGAACTATATTCAAAGAAAATGGTTGCTTGAAAACCTAATGACTAATTTTTTCACCATTTTTATGTAGAAACTTATTCTTTTAATCTTTGAACGCCTGAATATCCTAAACTATTCTCATATTTTTAAACAGGCAAATTTCTTAAACACAAAGTCTTTATTGAAATATGATTCAATTCGTTTTTCCAGTTCTTCAAAATTTTTAATGAAAATGTCAAAATTTTTGAACATATTGTATAATCATTAATTGGTGAACTAATTTAAGATTCTGCTAAAAGTTGCTCCATCTTTTTAAATGATCTTATACAACTAAGAAATATGTGTTCAAATGTTAAATAAATGTAGTGCTTCAAGAGGGTGAGGGTGAAACATTTTATGTAAATTTAATATTAAGAGCAACCCGAAAATTAAAGTTGTTTAACAAGTTTAGTGAGTGGGTTGTAAGTGAAAACTTTATCATGTAATTTTAAACAATACGCTGAAGTATTTTTTTCTAAATCTTTGTGTAGTTCAAATTCTACTCTCATTACTACAGGTCCAAATTGTAAAGATTCCTTGTGATGTGAGCAATTAGTAAAAGCAATAGGAACTTTTAATTTAAAATCGCTTGGATCAAATAAAGGTTCTTTGATTTTTGCATAATAAGAAGATCGAAATTGGGAATACATTTCATACAATATAACATATTTGTTATTACTTGTATGTCCAGGAAAAGATCATTATAGGAGTATCTTTCAGAATTTAAAAAATAATAATATTTATCAAGTTTATATCATTAAATTCACTCATATTTGCCATTTTCAAATCTCTCTTCTCCTGCTGGAACGCAACTATAACATGACGAAGAGTTTCAACCCTAGTAGATGTCTTAACAGGCCAATTGTGTCTGGACGTTTTGAAGAGTTCCGGATATTCAACTGATTCTCAACTTCTAAATGCAATAATTAAATCTGATCCTTTATCAGTTATTTTTGTTAATGACAATAGGGAACTTGAACATTTTTTTTATTTCTTTAATATATTTGCCTACCTATAGAGACAGCACACACCAAATATCAGCCCTCAAATCGCAATATTTAATTTGCAATAAACAATTAAAGTTGTGACCGCAAGCTACTCACCTTAAACGATACGTGACGTCACACCGCTCGTTCGATCGGAAAGCAGTCATTGACATATTATCTTAAAATTTCAGTGAAGACAGTATGACATCGGCAG
>MU192028.1:2508-31845 GCA_016904865.1 Pissodes strobi
TTGATGTGACCGTTGTCGTTTTGATGTTGTTTGTGCCTCTTGTGGATATCTTTTGTTCCAACTGACAAGTAACACTGATGATGGCTAAGGCCGAAAGCGCTCTGTTACGCTGATTAGACGTCCTTTTTGGATTAAAATTTTTGCATGGAATACAAAAGTTTTTCATTTAGTACATTTCGTACATGCACACAGCCTTCACTCTTCATTCATTAAGCTCCTCTAGCCGCAGGGTCGCATTAGGATTAGTAATGGTTATTTATGTAAGACGAAAATGAAATAAAAATACAATTTATGCATGCATATTTTTGTATTTCTTGAAAGCAAGGGAAGGGCTGCTGCTATTGCTTCCATGGACAGCCCCTGTAACACCACTAATATCACGTATGGCTAGGCTTACTAGGACAGTCCCGGTTTGGGACATAGGTCGCAAGACAAAAATAAAATAAAATTTTGACACAAAGAATTGCAAGAATATCGCGAAATTGGTTGTCAAAAATGTAAAAAATGATAATGCAATTTTAAGATAGACGAAAAATAATTTTTTCTACAGCCGCGCGCAAAATAACTAATTACTAAATTGAAATGAAATCGCAAAATCGACGAATGCCGTGGATCCTTATTTTGCGCTCTAGCGCGAACATGGAAAAGAAAAAGCTCACTTTTTCCGTCGAGTGTGCTATGAATGGTCATGGAAACCGAAGATAAATAAATTACAGACGTGCGTTTGTTACAGTTTGTTGCTGGCAATCCTGTTCTAAATATGCCCGAAGCCCGAATATAATATGTCAAAACTGACAGTCATTTGCAAATTTATGAATAAATGAATAAGTATAGAGAAAAATGTGGATTTAATTTTAAAAAATGCGGCTGTAGAAAAAGTTATGTGTGTTTTTCGAGCGCAAAGTAAGATTGCCGTTTTCGAAAGATTAACATTCTTTCTCAAGCGGCAATCCGTTACTTTGCGCTCTAAATACACAAATAACTATGAGAGAAAATAATATATTTTTAATATATTTGTAGAACTATTCTCTTATTCCAAAATTGTATTGTTATTATTTGCCTTAACATAATAGCATTTTATTAACTTCTGTATATATAAACCCTTGATATTCAACTTTCACAAATCTTTTTTATTTTGCTGCATACCAAAGATAAAAGCAAGTTTAACAATTCCCGCAAACTGACCACGTCAAGTGAAGTTACAAAGAACAAAAAAATATATTTAAATTTGGTTGCATGGCAAAAATTAAAGACGTATCTTGAGAAGTCTGATCGGTGAAAAGTTTCTTCTTGAAACCAGACTCTAATATGCAGTAAAACGAATTTCCAACATAAGTACGTCATTTGTGGCGAGCCCCCTGATCATATTAGCTTGCGTTATAACTTAACATCTAATAAAATTATTTCAGCCAATTTCGGATCAACAATAGTTATTTGTGTATTTAGAGCGCAAAGTAACGGATTGCCGCTTGAGAAAGAATGTTACTGCGCGACGCGTAGCGGAGCGCAGTAATCTTTCGAAAACGGCAATCTTACTTTGCGCTCGAAAAACACACAGAACTTTTTCTACAGCCGCATTTTTTAAAATTAAATCCGCATTTTTCTCTATACTCATTCTGAAATTTGCAAATGACTATCAGTTTTGACATATTATATTCGGGCTTTCGGGCATATTTAGAACAGAAGTGCCAGCAACAAACTGTAACAAACGCACGACTGTCATTTATTTATCTTCGGTTTCCATGACCATTCATAGCACACTCGACGGAAAAAGTGAGATTTTTCTTTTCCATGTTCGCGCTAGAGCGCAAAATAAGGATCCACGGCATTCGTCGATTTTGCGATTTCATTTGAATTTCGCAATTATTTATTTTGCGCGCGGCTGTAGAAAAAATATTTTATCTCATTAAAAATGATAGATATATGTCTTTGCTGTTGTAATTATTATACATGGGTTAAACATGATGCATTTAATAAATGCGCATTTTAACCGGTCGCGTAAAGCCATTCTCAACCATATACAAATTATTTCACGATTGTACACACATCGTGAATGTCTAAGCATAAGTCAGGTTATAATTGACATACTCCAGTGCATTTCAATTCACAACAAAATTTCGCTTGCCTATTCTGTTGACACTGACTTTACGCGTATTTGAAATAGTACCTACAAAATGTAGTTCATATATTGAAATATGATGAAAATGTTATTAATACAGTAAGTAGTTATTGAGATTATATTATTGAAATAACATTTTTAACTGAATTGTAATATATTATTTTAATAAAAAAGTAAAACACAAATAAATCATATTACATAAAAACTGTAAAACTGTTACACTTCTTAATGTATTTTAGTCTTTGGTTTATTTTCTAGAATATTCTTAGACAAATAATTATGGACTCTTTTTCTAGGACGTGCCTCAGACTTCTTTCTGTTCCTTATTTGCCGGTCGGCCTGCTTATATTCTGTTGGTAGTTTTTGGTAAACCTCTATCCTTTCGCCTAGCTATTGAGGTGGGTTGTACTCTAGACCGTCAAAACGTATTCGCTACAAAATTTAAGACCTGAGTTGGAGTGTGAACTTTTGGTAAAGTTAAATTTAATTAATTTTACCAAAAGAGCACCGGCTTCTAGCGTGCATATCCTATTGAATTCTTCCCGAAGTTCTTCGACATTTTTCTTGTAGTAAAAACGATTGTCATCAATTAGATTCTGGATGGGAATAGTTTGGACTCTCTACGCTCGTGCTTTAAAATACCACACGCAAAAAGGCACTGTTTTCGCCACTAGTTGTATAAACTACTATTTATTTGTCGCACAGCATATGTAAATATTATATATAAAATGGCGTTACAAAAATTATATGTGTGATAATCATGTACATGTACATGCACACAGCCTTTACTTTCCTTGAGGAGGGCCACCGCTCAGGTCGACATATGGTTTCTGAATAATTGCATTACGGAGGAGGTCACACCCAAGTTTGCAACAGTCAGGATTTCCTCTTACATTTAAACAGGATCTTCAATTTAAACTCATAAAATCTGAAATTTGTAAGCACTATGCTAGGTTAGATTTGATCAACTGCCAACTAAAGAAAAACTATGACAACTTTGTCAATCAATTTGGTCTCGATCGCTTCTCTGAATTTTCTAATAACATCTCCCATGATCTGATGCTAAAAATCTTAAATGTTCAAGAATGAGGTCAAAGCTTCATGCTCTCATTAAACAAAAAATCAATTCTAACTTGCAGATTCAATTCCGCCTCTAAGAAATTCTCAAATTTTAAATTTCATGAGAGAATCAAGAATTTGATCGACACAGTTTTTGACACGGATTAGCTTGAGCTTTTAACTTAGGGCTTAAACACTGTTTGAGACCTTCACTTTCTGAAGGTGATGTTTTGCAGTTCGCGGTTGAGCTTGATGTTATTGTTGAACAAATCTCCATTGACTCTACCATCAGAAAAATTATTCGCAACGACTTTCAAAACATTCTTTACAGCACAAAGAAAAACTTATCAAAATTCAACACTCGTTCTTCTAATTTCTATTTCAAAACTTAAAAAAAACTCAAATTAAAAGTCAAAAATGAAGATCTCATTATTTCTAAGGCAGATAAAGGCAATTGCTTAGTCATTCTCAAAAAGACAGACTACATTTCTGAAATTCAGACATTCTTGGGTCGATAATTAATTTTCTTATTTACCTAATAATCCTTTTAATAGCTTTATAAGGAAAGTCACCTGCTTCATCAAACATTTGAAACCGGTTTTTGAAGAAAATAATGCTAGGAAAAATTTAATTGCTAGTAATCCTACAATACCTAGGTTGTATGGCCTCCCTAAGATCCATAAAAAAGATACACCAATTAGACCTAGCTCAATTCACATATAACCTGATTAAGGATATTACTAAGTTTACTCCTACATATTCAGTAAGTAATTCCATTTCTTTAATCAATAAACTAAAGAATTTACAACTTCCACATACTTAATTTACGGTTTCATTTGATGAATATAACCTTTTTACTACAGTACCAAAAACAGAGGCAGTACAACTTGTTGGTGATCTTCTTACTTCATGTAATGTCAATGATCAACAGAAAATTAATTTTTTGTCTTCTAACCCTTTGTTTGTCTCAAGACTTTTTTCAATTTAACAACAAATATTATAAACAACCTGATGGCCTGGCAATGGGTAGCTGTCTTTCTCCCTTTTTGCCAGCTGTTTTTATAACAATATAGAAAACATTCATATAGTCACTCCCGTAAATCGAAAGATTCTTCATTGGTTCCGTTATGTGGATGGCTGTCTTTGCTTCCTTGACTGCGATGCTCAAGCGGCCAACGCTCTTTTAGACAAAAGCTAAATATCATCCACCAGAACATCAAGTTTACAATGGAGCTTGGACACAATAAAAAACTTAATTTTCTGGACATGACGGCTCGTAGAACGTTGGATAGTCTTGTTTTCTATCTATAGGAACACTACTCAAATGAACCACACTATATCTGTTAGCCGGCAGCTGATAAACCAGAAGCGGTTCCCAAAACTGCTACGTTGCATGATAGCCGAGCAAGCCGATAAGCGCGAGGAACATATAATCTGCTTACGAGACGGAAGGCAGTCTTCGTCATACCGTAGTTAATATTGTATGTTTGACACGACCAATAAATGTTTTTGTGAAAAGTATCCTTCATCCTCGTCAATTGAACTGCTAGGTGTCTCGGTCAACAGCAATATGTCCTGGCATGACCATGTTGCTAACATCGCAAAATCAGCCTCCCAAAAGCTTGGTGCGCTATTTCGGAACAAAAAACTTTATACACAACAGCAGTTGCTCTTGCTCTACAAAGCGCAAATAAGACCGTGCTTAGAATATTGCTCACATATCTGGGGTGCCGCACCAGAGCACACCCTAAAGCTGCTGGATTCCATTCAGAAGAGAGCTGTGCGTCTCGTCGGCGACCCGGAATCTGGATAGTCTCGAACACCGCAGACATGTGGCCGAGATGTCTCCGTTTTACAGATACTTTCACGGCAGATGTTCACAGGATTTGGCCCGCCTCATCCCGCTCCTGGCAACTCCTGTCAGAGAGTCACGACAGACGGCAAGAGCGCACCAGTTCGTCGTGCAACTGGAAACACCTAGAACATCGCTTTACAAGAACTCCTTTGTCTGGCGCACTGCATCACTGTGGAACTCACTCCAAGGACATCTGTTTCCCACTAATTACAACCTGCAACTATTCAAGAACCGTGTCAATCAACATCTTCGCACACACACCGCTCGTCGAGCGCCATAGGATCTCCCTTTACTGTGTGTGCAACTGCCATAAAAAAAGGAAGTTACGAAAATGTGAAAATGAGCTGCGAAAACCGCATCCTTTTAGAGTTCTCTAGAATATTAAAATTCAACAGAATTCCGTTGGACACCCGATACCCTGTATTTTCGCACTTGAATTAGTATAGTCTATGTTTGCTAGTCGCTAGCAAAATGCATTATTTAATTTTGTGATTTTTAGTTCTGAATTTTTATTTTTACGGTGACTTTTTGTACCCACACTATGCAGTATGTGCAAAAATAAATTCTAATTTAATATCAATCTTAAGTCTCTATTTCTCTTCTTTAAATTTAGAATAATTGCATTTAAACCAGGGGGGGGGGGGGGGAGTTTCTCTTATTGCACCGGGCGGCAGAAGCTCCAGGAACGGCGTTGATTGGGTTTTCATAAATATCTCAACCCCAAAAGTTAAATGGAATGAATCTGATGAACAGCTCTTACCATGTTTGCCATATTCTCTACAGCTTCATATTTTTATTAAACAAATAAGACTAGAAGTTTTCTGGGAAAACCGAATAATGCCACTTAACTTTTGAAAAAAAAATTACTATCTTTTTTTAATGTATTTACTAAAACAGAGCTTTATCCACAATACCGAAACAGAATTTTTGCACTCGACGCGCGTTTCGCTAACCATGTTAGCATGATCAGGAGATGATTAAGACAGAACAGTCTTAATCATCTCCTGATGATGCTAACATAGTTAGCGAAACGCGCGTCGAGTGCAAAAATTCTGTTTCGGTATTGTGGATAAAGCTCTGTTTTAGTGCATGTTGCCGAAGGTTCCAAAACCCAACATAATGTATTTACTTATTACACAAATAACAAACATGTGGTGTCTAGTCCCTCTCTTTAAAACGATCTATCTAAAAAACCACTTTTCTTGTTGAAGTGAAGATAATACAAAAAAGTGCTCTATTTATTTTTAGTTCTGTGGTAACAACTTCTGATATATTCGTTCTGCGACATAAGTTTGTATGTTTATAAGAGGTTTTACCAAAAAGAGAGAAAATATGTGCGACTTTGCCGTACCGTTTATTTCAATTTTCCGCAACTCCACATATTACTAAAAATAACATTTTTTTTTTGTGAAACAGAAATGTGCATGCCTTTCTTTAATATGTGAAGTAAAATTTTTGCTTAACATGATGAAATTGTGGGGGTGCAGAATAAACGTGCACACACCCAAGCCGACAAGATTTATAAAGAAGTGATTATAAAAATTGCACCAAATACCACGTTCACAGTTTGCAATGTGTCGCTGCAACTTAGTTGCAAAAACAGCAAATGTTCTATTTTCACGCAATTGCCTGCGGGGACTTAGTAACTTTCTTAGGAATTTTCTATCGCCAACCTCGGTTTTTTTATATTGACTGCCACTTACTGAATTGTCAATATCTTCACTGTCATATACAAGAATACTGTCTAATTTTTGCAACTTTTTTTTTAACTTGGAGTTGTTTAAGAAACACACACAATATTATACATCAACAATCTACATTATACATTAAAAAATACTGACTCTGACTAGCCTGTGGCAGACATCAATAAAAAAAACAATACACATAGTATTAACATTGTTAAGTAAGTAGGCAATGGTATTAATTATAAGTATTTTATCTAAGTTATGCTATGAAAATGTGTAGTAAATTATCATATTAGTAATTTCAATTTTTAAATATCACGTTCGCGATAGTCTAATTCTATACTAGGAAATAGATATATCTCTGTATGAACGCATATGCAATAAATCGCGCCATCAAAAAATTCGGCTTAGTTGCCTGGTCCTGCAAACGACAAGGCATTAGGAGCTATTTCTCAAAAAGTCATGGATTCAACATCGCAGAGCGATATGGAAGAAATTTATGAATACATAATTGTACATTTATTGAGTAAAGCATTTACAAAATTATAGAGTTCAAATTAAATCAAATTAAATTTAAGATTCAGCGTTGGATATAATTATTAAGAAGATACTGTTTATTTTATTTTATCTCCCTTTAGTGTGTGTGCCACTGCCATAAAAAGTTGTCAGTAATAGCCTGCCCAAACCTCAAACACCATAGCCGCCACTGACTATCACATTCAAATGAAACACCCCGTAAGATATCTTACTAATTATTTGAAAACTAAACGAGTTTATACAACATATTAAATCATTAAAATTTCGCAACAATTAGAACATTCTGTACCAAAAAATTACAGTACTTATTTCCTGCCTTCATTATTAGGTTTCTATAAACTTTAAGGCAGGTTTAGCGAACAGATAAATAAGTAAAATAATTTCTAAAATCGTGTTGTATTCAAAATCGATGTATCTATTAAGTTTTGAGTCCCTATTACCTAACCTTTTTAAATGGTAGATAGTTAAGAGGCTATGTGCTTCAGAGGAGCCGTTAACGAACAGTTCAAACCGGCCTAGCGCCTCGTGGAGGCATCATCATACAGTGAGACGCCCAGTTATAAAAGAACGCACGGCGGAAGTAAATATGTTTTTCTCCGATTGACAGCAAATATTAATTTTGCGCACATATCAATCAGCAATGTATTACTTTTCCTGTCTAGGCAGCAAAGTAAGGACTTTTCTGCCTAGGCATCAAAATGATTAGTCTCCATGGGAATAAAACATTTGACATAAGTTGTCAAACTATAATTATTATGGACATATACATTTCGATAGCAACCAACCGTTCCAACAATTGTGATTTCTATCAAATTTTGTTTTATCACTACAGGAAAAATAAAAGGATTGTGAGAGTTGTAATAATTTGCAAATATACAATATATACACATATCATTATAAACAATCGGAGAAAAAATTATATGTTCAACTCGGCAGCAAAGTAGCTTAGCTGAATTCCTAACCTCGCTACGCTCGGCTATAACTATCAGCCGCGGCAGTCAATCTACTAATTTGCTCCCTAGTAAAACAAATAACTATATCCTCTACGTTGCTGATATGATTGATTATCTAAAAGCTTACAAAAACCATTCATATGCAGACGATCATTTAGAGAAAAAAAATCGCCATAAACAACGAAACTTAATGCAGCACACTTTTTGAAAGGTTACGTCGAGAGATTTGCTGTTAATCAACATTACCTAACTGATAAAAAGTTTTTTCTTTTCGTACAAAATTTACGGAAATTTGATTTGTATAACGTGCTTTATAAAACTCTTCTACTGTGCGTAATAGTAACTTTATCTGATATGAAGGTACGTGCTTTGGTACTATTCTTAATAATTTCATTATAGTGCAATATTTTTTCTTATTAAAAAACTGTTGTCAAACCTTTGAGACCCCCTTCTCTGGCTATTTTTATTGTTCCTTAGTAAACTTCTTTCTCCCAATTTTAATTTTGATTTGCCTTTTTTAATTATCTGAACAAAAAACAACATAAGGGCTAGAAACATATTATGCATACCACTGAACCCATGCATGTGAATTCGAAAGAGATACAACTAAATATATAATTACTATTAAAAAGTAGATACCTATACTCACCTCATTTTAATGTATTGTGTGAAATAACTAACTATCCTACATATATTTTTTTGATTTTCAATATTTTTTCTTAAGCCTTTTACTTTGCTACTACTTATTATTTAATTCTACATTGCCTAGCTAAAGAAAGAAACAAAAAATAATTCGAAGTTAAATCATTGCCATGAATAAATCAGCTAAATACATATAAGCGAGACGCGGTAAGGATTACAGCACAGGAACAGGCGGGCGAGCCCAGGAACGTATAAAAACGGCTCGCGAAGCGCGCCGCGGGATATTCTGAATCGAGAGTTCAGAGCATAGGTAACTAAAGAGTCTGGCAGATTCTTGTGGGATCGCGGAGAGTTTCACCACGGAGAAAACTCTGATTCGTGAACGACGTACTAAGTATGGCTGATGCATGAATCAACGATCCGCGAATATCTCTCTGACCTTATACATGTCCCTATGTGGCGTCTCGTGAACGACGTACTACGTATGGCTGATGCAGGGGTCGCCATGTGGATACATGTACTTCAAAATCTAGCTGGGACTAGGGTCCGTAGAGCTGTGGAAAGTTTGGTCACGGAGCAAATTGTGATCCGTGAACGACGTACTACGTATGGCTGATGCAGGGATCACAAATTTCATATTCTGGGGTTTAATTTGCCATGACTCTGCAGATATTCTCCTACCTGCAAATATGAACGTGTGCTGTGTCACGTGAACGACGTACTACGTATGGCTGATGCAGGTGATACAGGGTGTGTCCATATATCTATAGGTATAATTAATTGAGAGCTCAAAGCTTAGCCAATATCACAATCTAAAGTTCATAAGTTAAGATGCCGCGATCCACACGAAATCATCCAACAACCCAATCTGAAGGAGAAACGGACAAAAACAACAAAATTTATACTTTTATTATTTTAACTTTACCTAACTCTATATTCTGGAGGCTCGTACATAATAATCCTATCGTCTTGTCGCAAAGAGCAGGTAAAATTTCGGCTAATTTGTGTGTTATATAATCAATAAGTAAAGATTCAGGTTTAAATGCAATCAAAATTCACGCAATATGGAATTTAATTAACTCATAAAACCAACGGATTACTGAGAAAAATAAAACAGACTTATCTTTCTAGTGCCTCGAGGGCCAGCTAATAGACCAAAGTTGTAAATCTATTGCCAAGGAGACATCTGGCACTGATACGACAAATACCGTTAGATGTAATAATTCGTAGACAGAATGGCGACAGTTATAATAGGGCTTTTTACGAAAAGAATAGCACAGCTGATTTAAAGCAAGTGTATAGTTACTACTTAGATTTTTTTATTTAATTTAGAATTGGTCAGGGATTTATCCTAAAATGTTTTCTGGTTTATATCAAATTGATCGGTTTAAGGTAAGAGATTAATATGTCAAACTAAGTAAAACTTGCCATACAAAATAAGAGAGCAGAGCTCTTGGTAATACCGTATATCTAAGGTAATCATAATAATCATAATTTATTTATGCCAAGATAATCATAAAATCATAATTTATTTATGCCAAGATAATCATAATATCATAATATATTTATGCTAAGATAATCATCCTAATCATAATTTATTGGTGCGATAATAGGCTTAAAAATCATAATTTATTGGTACCACAAAATATATACAATATTTGCCACAAGCCAAATTAAAATAAATAAAAAAATGCAAGAATAAAAAATATATAAAATACACTAAAATAGACACTAATTTAGTGTAAATTAAAAGAAACACCAAAAGCAGTACATTAGAAATATTATAACAGGTTAAAATCACAACCAAGTAAAATGGATTAAAATTAAATGATCAGCCTTAAAGGAATCATACATTTTTATAATAATAATATGTACTTTTATAAATATGAGATAAGCGTAATCACAGCATAGTTTTCACTACTGGTATAAAATGCAGGACCGAATCCGAATAGAAAAGGGTAGTAGTAGACGACAGTCCATTTGCACGAATTCAGGCAATATTGTTACCTATTGTTGACGTGTGTTGTATTTTGTGTCTGGATAATATTTAAATTATTCCAATTGGCTTTATATGGCAAATGTACGATAACGATGCATCTCAGGTAAAAAGAAAAAGATATATAAATTAAAGGGCAGGGCCCGTTGAGCTCCCCTTGTCGCAGAAAAGAATGACTGCATTTGCTTTGAGATATCAGTTATCGTCAGAGTACCGAAACCACACATTTGTAGCAGTAGACTCCAGGATCTTTAAATATAAGGCTGGGCCCGTTGAGCTTTTGTCGCAGAAAACATATTGGGCTGGTCCCGTTGAGACCCCCCACACTGCCAGATCCTTTTAGAGCAAGTAGCTCGCATCTCATCCATTGGATGCATGCCAAAAAGATGAGTTATACCAGCTTCAATCGCGTAACTTTACCAAACACGGGTGTTATTGAGCCCCCTGACATAGAATCAGCAAAGTCAAACATCACTAATGTTATTGTCTGTTTCCAGAACCGATCGATACCGATGGAAAGCCGAATCAAACTGGAGCGCCTCACGGAAGATGTCTATTTTTCTCAAATTCAGATTACATTTTTTAAATATTTTGCTAACCACAGTTTTAATACCTACCTTAATTTTTTTACAAAAATATTTCCTAAAGAAACATTATTTCAACTTGCTACATTAAAAACAAATATTCAACTCGAATTACTTTAGACTGTTCACCTACTTACTATACTAGATATTATAATCACAGAAATGATGCAACATAGAATCCTGAATGAAGGGTTAAAGGCTGTGTGCATGTAAGAAACATAGTAATGAAACAATATTTGTATATCATGCAATTTGCATGATATATAAAGATTGTTTCATTACTATAGAATCTTGAGGCTTTTTTCTAATAGTATTTTTGCTACGGCCTTGATTAGATGTTCCTTTATAAGATTATTAATCAGTGTTAGTTTTATTTATTCACATATCAATAAAATCAGTAAATAATGTACTTTTGCACAACTCTTTCATATAAGCAAATATAGGATCGCATTTGTATACTTCTTTTACAGGGATTTATTTTTTAGAAGTCTGAAGCAGAATCTTTATGCGAGTAACAACTGTTCTCTGTGATTTTCTTACATTTACATAACGATCTAATATATTCAAGTATATTAATATATCTCTGTAAAATGGTCTACTCGTTAGTAAATAAATACGTTTTTGTTTTCGTGTATATTAAAAAGATATTTTTATTTGGTTAAACATGCAGATCAGATACTTACTCTTGCAAAAAATCTCTAGCGTGGTCTGCATTTTCAAACTGAAGAACTTTTTTTTCGAAGGGCCAAGAAACCTCTAGAATTGATGAATTATCAGGTTGGAAAGCACCTAAATACCCAAAGTGTGGGATATTAGTTATGATATATCTAAAAAAATAATTATTATTAGATGTTATTAAATGATTAGACTTTTAGTTAATGCAGTAAATAAAATATGGTTTCACACCTGTTAAATAATGGGTGGAGCCGAATGAGATGAGAAAAGATTCATTAAACATTTTTTATTTTTAATCTTAGGAAATACCAACAAATTATTTTTTTGTCATACGCTCCCAAAAATAGCTATTTTACGGACTCATTTGAGTCCGTAAAATCCTTCTTTTTAGGCCTAGTCCCTAAAAGTCGTCATGGCAACCTTTAGGGACTATTCCAAAATTCCTGAACATGTCTAAATGTCAAAAATTTCGAATGACATGACAAAATTGTCAAATAGTTGCTACGATATCAAATTCTAAGCTAACTTTGTCGTGCATTATGATTTCAAAAATTATGGTAAATTTGCAAATTTAGGCGTTCTGAAGAATTGCAAAAAGCGTATAAATAAAAATTAAATTTTGGGAGCGTATGACAAAAAATAGTGTTTGTCACACGTACCTATATGAAGTTATTCAGGACTCATCTGCTATTCCGGACTCGGCTAATGCCTCGTCCGGAAACACCAATGATTCGTCCTGAAAAACTCCATTTTAGGTACTTGTAACAAAAATAACTATTTTATAATTAACTGTTATAAATGAATGTAAATGTCGGTTTTCTAGGCTGAAAAATATATTAGATTTTTTTTCTAATGTATGAATTATGAAAAGACGATTATTTTACCAAAACATGTCATCTGAAAGAAATATGACGATTTTTCTTTGACGAGAATTCTCATTTCAGGATTGCTTGGTATCTGCCAAATGTAATAACTAGCAAGAGTTGGAAGATTTTTTTTTATAGAAAGTAAGGAATTGATTTAACCAAAATTTCACATGCTTGCATAAAAAAGTGCGTCTCAACTTTGAGAAATGAGAATGAGCTACCGTGAAGATAAACGCCAGTTTGGCATAACTTTAATTGTAAATAGAATGATTAGGCACATAGTGTTGGACACTACACCACATAAAAATTGTATGTATAAAAAACGAAGGTCTATTCTATGTAAAACTTGACAATGCACATGACAGATTCCCTATGCATGGCATATTAGCAGATCTAGCATTCAACAAATCAATACCAGTAGATATTTTACTTAGAACTCAAGTATATGGGAAAATAATATTAGAAGGTCTAAACTACTTTTAGAGCGTTATTTTGTTTTTTTGTCTAAACTTGGTCTAAACTATCTTTTAGAGCGTTTTTTTGTTTTTTTTTTTGTTCATTACTAATGAAAGTTACCTTTCATTTCAGAATACATCCTTACCGTATAGCTTTGCACCAAGCTTTAAATGAGGCTTGTCATTGGCTTTTGGGCATGATAAATGAAAACCCTGAATTTGTATCCCAAATTCTTTGAATAGACGACACTACTGTTCATAGCAACCAACGGTAAGGTAAATTTAAAAAATTTGTATTACTGGTCTGTCGAAGATCCTCACTGGATGCGAGAAGTCCAACATAACGCTGGAGCGTTAATGTATGGTGTGGTATAATAGGGTGTACAGTTATCGGACCCTCTTTCTTTCATCAACCACTAAATGGTATCCGCTTTTTGGAGTTTCTTAGGAATGAGATGCCGGTTTTATTAGAAGATATGCCCCTTGCAACCAGACGAAATATGTTTGTACAGCCCATTTTTCAATTAACGTGTTTAAATAACGCATATCCATATGGGTGGATCGAAAGAGGAAGCCTTTTTCCCTGGTCAGCTAGGTCACCTGACTTGATCTGTTTCGACTTTTATTTGTGGCATCGAATAAAAGATTTTGTTTACCAAACCAGGCCATTGACCAGGGATGATTTGGATATCAGAATTCAAGAGGCAATTCGTGGCCTCTCAAGGGCGGAAGCAGAAGCCGCCGTTTTTGCTACTAGAGAAAGGCTCGAGCATTGCGTGGAACATGATGGTAGACACTTTGAACACTTAAGACCCTAATATGTTATTTTAAATGCCAGTTTCCGCCTCCCGCGCCCAATTCCTCATTCGCCACTGCAGTGAACTTTATACTACGAAACTGGAAAGGACACGATAAGAACAATGGGTAGCAGCCAGCCGACGAAAAATTGATGAGTGAGAGGCAATGACCAAAGAGAGGATTCTGTTGCAGTCTGTTACACATCTTATGTGGCGATTCGTAACTTTTGAATTTCATTTTATTTACAAAAATATAGTAATTTAGTATCTAATAAAAACTAGTCAATAATAATCTACTTAAAAGGAATGAAAAAAAAAATATATATAATTTCTCTATTTAAACAGCGATTTAGAAAGAGAACACATCCCCTTTGTTACGCTATCTCTATATAGTATGGTGTAGATTGAAACTAATTTTGACTTTGCCTTCCACTTCGGTGTCACAAGCTGAATTTTTCAGGGATTAAAGTACATGATAAGATAACCCTTATTCCGGAGGTAATACAAAATTAGACTGCGCAAAAGAGCACTATCATCAAAAATCGACATATTGGTACCACCGTATAGAGATAAAAATACTTATTTTATGGTCCAATGCACAATAAGGTCTTTGTGGGAAGTATTTTTTTAGAATCATTTAAAAAAAATCATTTCATTAGCCCTTAGGGCCGAAAAAAATTTTAAACGTAAATATCTCGGTTTCAGCCGTGCAAAAATTTGGCTAAAAAGTGGTATTTTTGAAATATACCATTCATTTAACAGAAAAGGAAGGCCTAGAGGCGAAAAAACTATTCTGTATAAAAGTTTCACTTATGTCTTGATAAGGTAATAGAGCAAACCCCATATTTTTTGCTTGTAAACTAACAAAGATGTTACAATAAACAACGCGAGACGTGATGGGTTTACACCGTAATTAATTCTGTCCAGCAATTTCATCGACCCTCAGTGTATCTCTTCGCCTTCAAGCTTAGCATAGCTTTGTTTCTCTCTACGGCTCATGCAATATAATATTATTATAGACCTGTTAAGATTTTCTTTATTTTATTTTTATTATAAACCTTCTTGTTAGATCTCAATGTGCAATAGTTTTTACTAAATAAATAATAAGTTTATGTGTTACATATTAAAGTATCTAGTAAATTGGGAAGAAATATAGACATTTTTTGCGTTTTTATTATATCTACATACATACGTTTCAGCTGAATATGTCTGGGTAAGTTGTAAGTTTTTGTTTAAAATTTTAATTAGGGAGTTTTTGTTGCAATAATCAAAGACCCAAATGATATCAAAATAGTTATTGTCGGCCATAAGGGCTAATGCAAATGATTTTTTTCTAAATAATTATAGAAAAATACTCTCCACAAAAACCTTATTGTGCATTGGACCAAAAATTAAGTATTTTTTCTCTATACGGTGGTATCAATATCTCGTTTTTTGATGATGGTGCCCTTTTGCACAGTCTAATTTTGTATTACCTCCGGAATAAGGGTTATCTTATCATGTACTTCCATCCCTGAAAAATTCAGCTTGTGACAAAAAAGTGGGAGATAAATCGTTTTTTAGAGCGAATATCTTAATACATACACTCTACTAATATGCCTCAGTCTGTTGCGTTGCGTGGTCTTTCCAGTTACGTTAGTACAAAGCTCAAGTTAGTTTTAATATGAAATTGCTACAAATATTTGTATTCTTAGTATTACATATAACAAATATTTTTTTTAGTAATTTTTTAGCTTTAAAAAGTTGATTTTTTGACATAAAGTGAAGGTAACAAGAAGTGACAAACAGGTTTATATCCATAATAGGTAATTAAATGAATATCTCTATGCTGTTTAGGCTTGGCACAACGCACTACCGCCCGATATATCGCATTCTTTGGGCGTTATCGCCGAATATATTTTTCCCTCACATTTCCGTTTTTTAAAAAATAGAGAGTTACTGTACATCAGCACAGTCAAAATTGTAAAGGCTTATTGCAGCCATTTATCACAATAAAACTTTGATAACTCATTATTGGAACACACACATCATGGGTTAATAATAGAATATAATGAGCCTTTTAGTTCTGCTCGAAAAACTCGTCAATAGAATAGAAAGCTCTCTGCAATAAAGAGCCTTTAAACTTTTGCGGAAGGCTTTTAAGTCTTGAATATTTCTAATCCGCATATGATTATATATCTTGATGCCACTGTAAATCAAGGAATTCCTCACAAGGCTGAAATGTGGAATGGGCAAAGGAATATTATTAATCTGACGTGTACCATATACCGACTGAGGATTGGCAAATCGATACTTATTTTGGTGAATTAGAATAAATAAAATTGGAAGGTCAGAACAGAGTGCTTGATAAAAAGGGGTTTACAGTGGGTTCTTGGATGCGCATTACATAGATTTCTAACAGCTCTCTTCTGCAGAACGAAGACAGATTGGAAGAGATTTCGAGAGCAAGCTCCCCAAAAGGGCAAGGCATATCTGAGATGTGACTCAATAAGGGCATAATACACGCTACGCGCAACTTCTCCACCAAGCTCCCGAAAGGTAGCCCGAACAGAAAAACAACCAGATGTCATACTTTTGTTCAACTTAACGATATGAGTATAGAATTTTAGGTTTTCGTCAATAAACAAACCCAGAAACTTAGTAGAGTTCTCAGCCTGGATGGTGTTGACACCAAACATAAGGCCATCAATAGGATAGTTGAAGCTGATAAGGTTAGTTTTGGACATGTTCAAGCAGAGACGATTGGCGTCATACCACTGCTTAATCCTCCGAGATCCAACCCAATATCTCGCAGCAGCCGCCCCGGATCCTTGTCACGCCACAGTACGGTAGTGTCAGCAATTTCAAGCATAGTCAACTAGAGGATTAGCCTCTCGCATAACAGAATACCAGTTGAAAGATTCACACAGGTCACGAAATTGTTGAAAGATATGAATACTATAAACTCTACCAAACCTCCTGCCCTCAAAGGAGCGAAAACAATTCATAGGAATTATGGCCAGAATGGCATTATGATCCGAGAGATTGGGATTAAACACCTCGCAGCAGACATTCTCTTGTATGTTAGAAGCGATGTAGTCTATGGTAGTAGAGGATGTTTTTGTCACACGAGTCGAGCTGTGAACATGTATGTGAAGATCAAAGGAGTCAAACAAGTTGGACAGCCTCAAGGTAGACCTGTCATCTTTATTTTCAAAATCTATGTTTAGGTCACCAGCAAGTATAACCTTATGATTTAAAGGGAATCGAGAAAGAAGAAATTCGAGTCTCTCTAAGAAAACGTCCAAATCACTGCTCGGTGAACGGTAGATACGCACAATAAAACACCGAAGCTTAACCGAATGAATAATAGAAAATTCCAATTTTTTTTTCAATAAGTAGATTATCAAATTTATCCACACCCCTAAAACGCCCAGAAGCACACTCATTCACCAGCGCAACAGTGCCACCATGTTCATGGTTTGATCTGCTGAATTTTGAAATGACAAAATAGCCGGGGATATGGAGAGGTACTTCAGGCTTCAACCAATGCTCTGTCAATAAAACTATGTTAGGAAATTTTAAACTTTCAAGGATTATAAAAAGGTCGTCACTTTTATTACGAATAGATTGAATATTTATGAGCATTAATGATATGCTCGTGTCAGAGTTTTTTAAGACATATTTTTGTTTCCAAAGCCTACTTACTAGATTATAATTACTTTAATTACCTACCCGAATTCGTTTGGAGACCCCTTTTAGTGATTTTTTTATATTAATAATTAAATTTCCGTTTTAAAAAATATAGAGTTGTGGGATTCACCGATTTTTAGGGTTTTCTGTCGTCTTTCTAGCAATGTTAAAACATTTATATCACTTCATTTAAAATTTCCCAGAAAATCGGGAATATTTGGTAAGTTAAAGCAAAAGTCACAGAAAAATTATTTAAATTCCAGCAAATAAAGCAGAAAAATACCTCTTAAACGAGACCAAGCTGATTAAATTTGGTCAAGCCAAAATTGTATTATTAGTATTTAAATGAAGAAAAGTTTGACATTCCCCCATCACTTTATTTTGCGAGATAGAGCAAAAAATGCAAATCAAGGAAGAACCCAAATATTATAAGGAATGAGAAGCGATAATTTTCACAGTATCATCATGGGGTGAATTTCGGAGAAAAAATACTTTACTTACTGGACCATAGCCGTTGCGCCCTCTGGTGGCCACTTTGAAAACTTCAAATATTTTCCAGCTATTTCTTATGGCCACTTTTGTTAATAAGTTTTTTTTTTGAAAGTTATGCGACTAATACTTTTCAATATACAGCCGCTTACCTCGCTTAGTTCGCCACCCTGTACTAAAAGAACTCAAGAGACGTTGGAAAATGAAAGATACCACAATATATAATAAAAGCGCAATATTTTAAAACTAACTAATAGAACTAAGAAAATATCTAAATAAAACTGACCTGTTAAATTCTGAGGGCGCTCTTGGTTTCGAGTTTTTTATATACACGGGAGATCCATTATGATAAATTATTTGTGTATCGTTTGACACTGGAGATGGTTGTGACTCTGGTATACATAATTTATTTTCAGTCGGAGGATCAGTTATAACGGAATCATCATTTGTAAGATCAACTGTTACTGTTTCTTTAAGATAATTTTTAGGTGTATGATAATACGGCCTCTCGTACATCCAGTGTCCACATTTTTGGTTCGGATTTCCTGTCATCCTGTTAAGTGACTCTGAACTGATTAGTGATTGATTCATATATTTTAAAGTTTCCATATCCTCTCCGTCATAATTTATAAAATAAGGACCTATGAAAATTCTATCTGTATACTTAGGACTCACATAAAGGCCAAACAACGAATGTTCATAACTTCTTCTTATTTGTAAATTTCTTATTAGCAAAGTTACTTTCTCTTCTCTTGCCATCTCAGTTAATTTGACTAGATCAGTGTATTTTATAGAATATCTGATATTTTTAAAATACAAGTAAATAAAGTCGTTTTTTAAGAATATCACACGCCATTTAGCGACCTTATAGACTTCTGGAAGTCCTACCCACATATACAAATTATCAACTAGATCATCATCAAACCCATCTTCTACTAATTCCCTCAATCGGAACTCCTGTTTTGTGATAAACAATGACTCAATTTCGTTGTTCATATTTTTATGCTTAACTTCAGTGATTTCGTCAGATATAGTCTTGTTTTTACGCAAAAGTGATCGATTTTTCTCAAGATTCTGTTTCTTTTGTGCGTTTTCATTTTGAGTACATAAACCTCTTACTTCAAACTGCCCCGGAAGTGTTTCAACTAAAAGAAACGAAAGAGAAGTTCCTTTATATTTGGAAGATAACGTGCCTGAAAGAAGCCATTTAATGATATCGCGAACATTTTCGGATTGGCTAACTAACCAAGGGGCTTTGCCTCTCAGCGGAGTCTCTAAAATTTTATGACCAGACGTTTCAATATCTACAATTTTGTCTCCGACAAGTTTCTCTCCAACATTCAATAATAACCTTAGAGGCATATCACAAATGCAATACACATTTATAGACTTCGACAAAAATCCTACGAGCAGTGCATCCCAAGGTAAAATTCGAGCATAACTGTCCAACGGTTGCTTTGCATTGCATAACTTTTTAAGCCACTCTGAGTCGTCAACAATAATTTCGCCACGAAATACTAAATTGACTTTGCGCTTAGGTACCCTCGTAGATACTACTTTACTAATCGCCTTAATGTTTAAATCTTCATCATGGCGAACTTCAATTTGCTGTTTACGTTGGCGTTTTTTTCGATGCTCACTCTGAACGGTTTCATTTAGTTTTCTTTTTTCTTCTATGACACTACTTTTAAATCTCTCACTCTCTAGGATCTCTCCCTTACTATTTATTTGCATTCTTAATATATCGGCATCTGTTATATTGTTGGCAAAATCTCGAGATGTCGCAATATTAGTGAACGGTTTATTTGTGCGATATATTTGAGGTATTTCACACGTTCGAGAACAGTGGAAAGGATCAGATATGATTGAGGTGTTTTCATTTGAACCTTCTTTTATTTTCTCAGGTGAATTAGAGTGCGCATTTTTATGACGACTTAAATCGGATTTATGGGTAAATTTCTTTTTTCGGATGTGTCTTGCAGCCGCAGAATAAAGAGGTTTGCCGAAACCACTATCTAAGCTTAATTTTTCACTTGCTGAATTGTTTTGAGAGGGAGTAAATTCTTCAGTTTTTAGCTTACAATGCTGCTTTTTCAAATCGTTACTTTTATTCAAAAAAAAGTTACGTGTTGTGTTAATATCTTCTTTTACGGGATTTATATGTTCATCTATTGTAGTATGTTTCACCAGAAAATTATTAGCAGGAAAATTACTATACCCTTTACAGTGACAGTTATATAAACGATGAACTAAACAGTAAGGTATTATCCCCGAAAAATCCCATTTATCTACTGAAACAATGCATGGCTTAATAAACAGTTTTCTTTCCTTTGTGTGTTCGGAATGAACTTCTTTAAACATATCCTCGTCAAAGAAGTCTGTGTATTTCTTGGGTGCTCTTGCAGCACGTCTCGGTTTGTTTCCAGCACCAACTACGATAGTTTTATTATTAGCATAAATAATTGTTTGCGTAAACTCTCTCTCTTCTTTAGCTAGGTTTTTTGTTGCTTGACCTTCAATTCTGTTTACAGTATCCATAGATAAAAACTCCCCACTAGCAGTTACCGATATGGTTGGTTCCGAAATGTTAATAAATTTATTTTGTTTAGGACATGAGCAACCAAAGATACATGCAATTTTTTGACAATGTAGACCAATTATTGTTTCACATCGTAATGACTTACATAAACAACCCAATCTACAATATGATTTGGAACAATGTATTTTTGATTCACATTCTTTTACTTCCATACTAACTACTTTACAATTTAATCTCAATAATTCTTTATTGGTACGAGATAATTGTCGAGAAGGCTTTTGCTTAATTGAATCCTGTTTCTTGAATGTTGATTTTATTTCTACAGGAGCTTCAATGGAGGTAGTAAAGTCTAGGTCATCTTTAATTACACTGGAAGCTATTTCTTTAATTTCAACATAGTTTATAAGATTTTCCATTACTTGAGCAATATCTTTATCAGGATTGGAATGTAAGTTCCTATCAACTATGCACTCGAATTTACTGTTGGGTTTATCTAACATTTGTTTTCTAACTAATAAATTGCTTTGCTGATTTTCATATCTCACATTAAATTGAAATACTTGTCGATTAGGTTCACTTTTAGTAACAAGAGCCGAAAGAGCAAATTCCATTTGATTTTTGGTTATTTCGCCATTCCATTGACATACAATAGGTAATAAACTTTCATGAACAGGTTTTCCTAAACGAGGCATTACGTTCAATACAACTCTTGGTAGCGTTTTTAGATCAGTAGTCCACTGAGAATAGTCGGATTGCAACAAATATTTCTTACATAAAGGCCCAGGTTTGTATTTTACTGGAAATGTTTTCCGGTAAAAATCAGTTAACAACGATGGTTTTTTAAATTTTGGGCTATTTTGGTTTAAATTTGGTATGCTAGATTCTATAGATGCAATGCATGTACCCACCAATGTACTCTTAACACAAATTTTCCTATTTTTAAATAACACGTAACTTCTCTTCTGAAGGTTTCCTTGCATCTTGAGCTTTTTTAAACGTTTTTCGTCACGAATCTTATTTTTTTCAAAAATTCTTCTTTTTTCAGCTAACGTTTTAGGTTTATATTTAGGTTCCTCTTTGGGCTTTTCGCGACCTTCATTCTTTAATTTAGTATCAAATAAAATAACAGGATCAACAGAATAATCCTGTCGCAGTCCTTCTTCAGCACCACTTTTCGGAATAGTATAGCTAACATTTAATTTTGAATCAGTTAGAAACTCATCTAGGCTATTGCTCACGAACGGAGAACTAATGGTGCTATCAGATTTCTTACAGTTAGTATTCGTATTGTTGGTCACTGTAAGATTAGTAGCCTGAGGTGTATTGGACTTTATCATATCAATTTTACGCAGTATTTCATCAGGCTTGTCACAAGTATCATTCTCTTTTAACTCACTCGCAACTACATTGTTGTGCAAATATGAATGGCGTTCGACAGAACTAGAGTACGAAGATGAAGGAAATGACTTGGGCTTTCTTATTATTTTCCTTATTTCATTTAATACATTTGGTACATCTTCATCTTCCTTCGAATCAAAAGGCTTTGCTATTTGATATGATTGCGTATCCACCGAACAGGAAGCTGGGAATACTCGTTCATACTCTCTTTTAGTAGTCTTTGTAGATGTACTCGTTTCTGTTTTGGCTTTCTCAAGATTATCTTCACCAAATTTGGCTGAATTTGAATCGTCAGAGATCTTGTTAAATGAACAAGATTTTTGCAGTTTGTCAGCATTAGTTGCTGTTTGCTCAACATTCTGCAATATATCCATTTTCTTTCTAGTCCTTAGACTTGTCAACTGCAGTTTCAAATTTTTTCTGATTTCTTCTGAACTTTGAAAAGATGTATCAACCTCGGAAATGCATTCTTCAACGTTACTAATATTTGCTTCACAAGGAAGAAGCCTATTATGGCCGACTTCTGATTCTTTTAAGTTATTGTCCTTTACAATAGTTTGTTCGGAGGATAAGTCACTAGGGATCTGTGCTAAATCCGGTCTCATCAAACCTGAATTCTTTGAGGAGGGATCATTAAATGAACTTTTCTGCAACAAATTAAGATTATCATGAGGATCTGGAAAAGTGTCTGGAGAAACAGCTAAACTTTTAAGATTTTCGTCACTATTCAAAGGTATATTTTGATTATTTTCACCTTTAGATTTACTTTCTGAGATTATTTTAAAAGTTGTACTACAATCCACTAATTTTGAATCAATATTTGCTGCTCCATTAGGGCTCTTTGAACATTGTTCTTGTGTGGCACTACTGTTAATCGAAATTGATTCGAGAATGTTTTGAATATTTTCATCACGATTCAAATCACTTTTAGTTTTTATTAATTCACTATTTAATATACTGAAAGTAGTATTTCTCATCAATATCGTGTCAGTAATTGCTGGTTCACTGAGAATATTTGAACACTGCTCTTCTATAACAGGACTGTTATTCGAATTAGGTTCGTATATATTTGAGGAGAGATTCAGAAACGAATTTTTACTTTCAGTATCCTTAGGCTCAATCGCAAATTGGTCTAAACGAGGTACTACCATATCATCTTTAATACTGGGGGACGAATAACCGACAGCAGCTAAACTTTTATTAAGGACTTTTCCTCCTTTACTCCCATTTGTTTGTATTACATTATTTTGCATGCTAGCCACAGTTTCCTTTAAAATACTTGATATTTCGCTGGACTCAACTGATGTACTTCTAAGTTCCACTTGTTCTTCTTCCTTGTTAATAGTAGATACATCACTTCGAATATTCGTCGAGACAGAGTTGCCACATTTTGCTTCAATGACATCCGATTGAACTTTTAATACCATGTCAGTGGTTTTCTTATTTGGTTTTCGAACCGATTCGCCTTCTGCTACACTACAATTCATATTAGAATTGACGTTTTTTTCAATTCGTGTGTGTAATTCGCTTGGTAATAATTGTAACGAATTCTCTTCAACATTAGGTTCGTTCCGTTTTAGCGAAGGTTTGACAATGGATATTTTACTGGATAAATTGCCTGAACTTACTGAATTTTGGCTTTCAGAATATACAGCTTTACACTCATTTGCTTTTACTTTTTTACAGCTAATATCGAGCTTGGATGATGACCCATGGGTAATATTAGATGGATTACCTTTATCTGTACGAATTTTTAAAATATTTATGTCATCAGTTATTATTCTAGAACTTACTTCTACTGATGGCGTCATATTCTGCCAGTGCATTCTAGATCTACCACTTTCATTATTTTCACTATAAGTTTTGGACGTTAAGTCACCTATTTTAACACAAGTTTCATTCAAACTAAATTTGCTGATAGATGATTCATCAAACATATCATCATCCTCATTTTGGTCACTGCTATAAGAATTTTGATCACTAAAATCGCTAAGCTCAATGACTTGAACTTCTGTAACATTTTCAATATTATCACTTTCTTCCTCTACATTAATAGCTATTTCAGACACTTCATCATCGGAGAGTTCAATTGTTTCAGTAAGTTCGGACACCAATTTAATCCTTGAGTTTACAGAGTCAGGCACTAAAGTATCGTCTCGTGTGATGCTCCCTGATTTACCTGGTTTAATAGTCGCATTTTCTTCATCTATGAGAGATTTTACTTTTTCACAAGATTTGTGTGCAATGTTATTGTTAGAACGTGTAACATTATAATCGCCTAATAGGTCATTCAAAGTGATGCTCCCTGCTTTATGGCTCCTAGTATTTGAATTTTCTTCAGCTAAGATGGACAGCCGTTCATTAAGGCACTCTGGAGTCCAGTTCGTCTGTTTAAGAAATGCTTCTAATGGATCGGTTAAATCTATAGTTTCAGCTTCCATTTTCTTATACCTAAAAACAAATTTGTATTAGAATCCCATAAATAGTATTTCAGAAAATGAAAGAACAAAGAGCCATATATTAATGAAAAAAATACGATCAGATCCAACAGTTGCTTAAATACTAAGGCCAAAGCTACAGTTTACTACCATATTTATCTCCAAAGTGCACTGGACGTAAACACAAAGCTATACATGACGATCACGTGATCAGGTCAACCCTCTTACTGCTTCATATTCTCATCGGAACCTTCGGTAATAAAATCGGAGATGGCACAGCGTGTAATCAGCTGCGGAGATTAATTACGCATAACAATACATTTATTATTCAGTTCATTTTATAATAATATATCGCGATGAGTAGTTATATCGGTAGCTACTTGGGGAGTGGCGAATTTGCAACAAAGCTTGAGACTATAGCAACTGAATATCGCTCAGAGCTATCCAGGAGGATAGGATAGGAGAGATTGATAGGAAATAAACATAATACATACAAACGAGCCAGAACAACCACGCTTCATGCAAACAGGAAGAATCACCTTCATCACACAACAAGATTATGTGGACGAATACAACATCAAATGAAGATCTCAAACAAACCACTACGAAATATACACGAGATCAAATAGCAACCCAACTATGATGTTTCTCATTCCGAAATTACACTTTAAAACAAAAATATATGCAGTAGCAAATGAAAATATGCATTGAAAATATAACAAAAAATAAACAACAAACAATTACAGAAACTTTGGAAATTAAGAATATACTCAAAACCCCATTCGCAGATACAAAGAATACAACGACAAAAAAATAGATAACGCACTGTTTAAACGCAATGAAACACTATTCTATAAGAAAATAACACCGCTGCATGCAGAAATTAAAGAAACACGACCGGAAAAATATGGTTAAAACCCATACACCATCAAACAGCATCGCGGATTAAACAAAAAGAAAGTACACAGCAAGAATGAAAAGAACAAATGGAATTTAAAATAACTGGCAGACATAAAAACACACATAACTGGAAATGCCCAGGAACAGACCAAATAGAAACATGTTGATATATTCATATCATCATATAGGTACTTAAATATTCAAATAAAAATAGTAATAGAAAACCAACAGATATTGCGTCAATTCCTTACACAAGGAAAAACATATATAAAACGAAAAAATCACAAATAGAAAATTCAGCTAATTATTAACCAGCAACATGTTTGCAGACACTATATAAAATAATATCAGCAAGATGCAAGAAAATAGATCAACACCTTCAAAAATACGATATAATTTCAAAAGAGGAGAATATCTGTAGGAATAATTGCCAAGATTGTAAAGGACAATTGATTGATAATAGACTCTGTAATAATGAAACAAACAGAAAAACACCGAAGAAATCTACAAATGATTTCGACTCTGCCTACAAATTGACAAAATGCTTTGCACTATAAAAAATGCCTGAAAATCAACATGAACACATGGAGAACAAACTTACTGTAGTATAACGTACCCGGGTCTGTTCAACATAGTTGAATCAGATAAGTAAAACTGTGCTTTGTCTTTGTTTTTCCAATGATCGTCAAAATAGATTGAAAAGAAAATTAATACCTACGTTGTGTTATTATGATATCTTACACAATTTTAATTATTCGGATTGCGCTTCGACCAAACACAATTAGGGAAATTTGAGGGAAAGGTGCGTCATGTAAATTAAACCACAGATTCCTAATACGCCTAATTTATTAAAGAAAAGCCGCCTGGAATTCACGAGGGAAAAGAGCATGGCAGAGAAAACCTCGATCCCAATTCCTAAACCGAGTTATGCTGTACAACCTTTATTAGTATAACAATTAATTAAATTACTGTCTCACGCACCACAATTTGTCGTTCCTCACTTGTGACAATACTACAATACATTCAAAACTGAAGAGTTTAGTATTAGTTAGCCAGACGTCGCCAGCAGGTACTGAGGTCCCATACGGGAGGCTACTCAGCTATAGTTGCAAATTGAGCTAATATCTCTAGTAAAACCTGCAGGCCGATTAATATATATTTCCTTCGTCATCGCTTAGCGATTGATTACATTATTTGTGATTTAATAGTATTCCTTTACTGTTGCTTATTAGTTATAGTCATTTCGATATTATACATTTCAATTTCGATATATGGTTTCATTCTGTGTAATTGTGCACAGGCTACAGATCCTTTATCATTTCGGGTGCTTATAAGCAATTGGCATCAAGTCAAAAATCAAGGTTACAAAATAATGTTAATTTAAATTTCACATAGGATTCATACAAAAGCAAATCATTAAAAATATAACATTTGTTAAAAGAACGACTCAGGGTGCCTTGCTCGCAAGCTCACGATTTATAGCTAGGATATTCGCTCAGTCAGGGGAGGAAAATGTTAGTGGATTCATCAAGTCCCTTGCTTACATTACAATCACAGTCATACGAAAACTAAAATTCCAGCACGAAGAGACAGGAAACAATACACAGTGTTATTCACAGCATAAAACGATTTCATTAAATATATACACTTGTTGCACCATCAAATATAAATTATCCATGAGAACAAACGAAATATTTGTGCAAATTATGTTTATAACAATATCAAAATATATACACATGATGTGCCATCAAATATGAATTATTATCAATGAGAATAAAATAAATATACTTGTGCAAATTATGTTAATAGCAATATCAAAATATATACATATGTTATGCCATCAAATATGAATTGTCAATGAAAATAGGAGAAATATTTATGCAAATTATGTTAATAACAATATCAAAATATATACACACGCTACACCATCAAATATGAATTATCAATGAGTATAAAATATATAATGGTACAAATTATGTTAATAACAATATTATAGGTTTCATTTTACCGACTTGGATTGACATAATATTGCAACACAGAAGCAAAACAATTCACCAAAATAAACCGTACCCTCGGCTAACTTCTGACTCTCTATTTTTCAGTTCTCGAGCAATACCTTTCGGATATCCTCCAAAAAACCTCGCAAAAACTAGACTTGAATTTATGACTTGATTTATCTTTTACATGTATAAAGAGTGTCTCAAAATATATACATATATAGGGTGTCTCAAATATGAATGTATCAGGTCTAATGAAATAGTATTTTACAGAGGTGGGTTATCTCATTACATTTAACAACAGAAAAAGAACAAATAAAAACAGACATCATGACATTTTAAAAAAATCGCCAAAATTGGCGTTTGATACATAAAATGTTAAAACATTTGAATATGAACTCATCAGGTTAAGTTATATGATAGTTTGGGTTAGCTTTGGTTAGTATTTACCATACTCAAAAATATTATAGGGTCAATGTGGGTAATTGGAAACAGGGGTAATTCGAAACAGTAGCAATAAATAATTACCAGTGCATTTGACAACAACGCTTTATTACGCGCCAGATTCTGAAGGTTGTTGGTTAATCCCCCATTTTTCTCTTCAACTCCAGGCTGTTTGTTTACAAGTTATTCCTGAATCAGTTTTGCTAGTGTTTTAATCCTGAGTTTTTGTTTCGAGAGTGTTCAAAATATTGTTAATTTAAACAACAATTTCAGGTAACTTTTATTATATGTATTTTATGTAAGACTTTTTTTTATGGCAGTGGCACATACACTAAAGGTAGGCCCTATGGCGCTCGACGAGCGGTGTCTGTGCGAAGATGTTGATTGCCACAACTCTTGAATATTTGTAAGTTGTAATTATCAATGTGCACATATTACTTTTGAGGTTACGTACAGTATTGCGTTTTTCTGGGTAATTTTCCCAATTACCCCAAAGAAAACTGACAGGGGGTAAATGAAAACATCTATTGGGGGTATATTTGCTTCTGTGAAATTCACCTGGCCGCTAGGGGGTAATTGGAAACACAGTTCATATTTTCGATAGGTTTTGTATTTTAAATGAACGAATATATCAAATGTTTCCATTTGCCCCCATAATTAGTCCTGTATTTCCAAGTGTATTTCATTTGCATCAAAAATTACATGTATCCAATTACTCCCAAAAACCTGTTTTTTTCTCTAAAAACCTGGGGTAAAAGGAAACCAGCCATATTAAGGAAAAAATAACTAATATGTGAGTAATTTATATAAAAGTATGTTGATTAAAGTATCACTTTGCAAATATTGCATGCATTTTGCGCTAAAAGACAATTTCTAATTTTAAATAAATTTTGTATTCAACCAAAAACGTGAACTTTAAAAATCCGTTTCCAATTGCCCACATTGACCCTACCCATATTTGGTATATTCAAAAATATTCTACTAATGATTCAATCTTAAAAGCTTGATAACATATTCCTCTAGGCAAGAGCTTAACCCTGAAAAATAAAGCAGTTTGCAATATTCAAAAATATATACCAGATGTTGCTATCCTCTTAAAAATAAAATATTTCTCTAGATCTAGGGATAAACTTACTTCTTTGGTATATTAAGTCAATAGCCTAATTCATGAATCTTCAAGGATTAATGATGGTCATCTTGAAGGAAGTTTCGACTGACGTGAAGATGACTAGCATAC